>JAJLRJ010000008.1:18171000-18283500 GCA_024195265.1 Dendrophyllia cribrosa
ACAGATGATCCTGATATTTTTAACATTAAAATGCTTCATTGTCAATGTGACATTACCCCAGGATCCAGTGTCACTCCAGAATCATGTGATTACCATAAATACGCTTACTTATTTCAAGTGCGTCTGAGTGGGGGCTTAAAATAGGGAGAGAGGGGGTGGGCGGGGGGGGGCTTATTATAATTTAGCTAAAGGCCAGCAGTTCACCACTCATTTTTTTGTAATTCTTAAATTCATGATTACCGTAATTACGATTATTTTTGTAGTACAAGTACTGGTTATATTTCCCTCAAAGCTTGCCAGTACTGTATGTGAATTCTTGCCAGGATTGGTGGGGTAAAAATGTAATGGTAATGCAGTCTGTCCTTTTATTCTCTTGGTTGGGAAGGTACAAGGCAGAGGGGGTTTATTTGAGAAGGGGGGGGGGGGGGGGGCTTAATAGAGGATTTACAGTATCAAAGTGTTCCATAAGAAGCTCCTGACTATTTAATAATTATTCCTCTTAACAAATCCAACAGCTGAATGTGTTCAATGTATTTTTTTATTAGTTTGCAGTGTGTTCAGCAGTGAGTGAGCTGCTTCACCTTCGTATATCAAAAAGTGATCCGCATGAATATTTGCTAATGTTCCTTGCAAAAGCACTTATCACGTGTCAACTCCCACTAATAAGACAATTTGTAATAGTAATCAGACTGAGCGGAGTACAATTCAGCAAGTAATTTCAAATCTGCCAAGCACATAGCACGAGGACGATTTAAAATTATGAGCATGATTACTCCTGAATTGTGCAACACAAAGTCCAATTACAAATTAATCACATCAATGATAAAATTCAAGATTAAAAATTCTATGTGAACTTTATTCTACTAAAAAGTTGTCAGGGATATTACTTATCAATTTGCACCAGATTAATGTGCACACAATGTTGGTGTCCAATTACAGCTTACAAAAAGTTGTAATTGGATGGCTGTAATTGGACACCCACATGACCTCACACCAATTATGTAAGAAATAGGCATGGGGATGACCAATAACAGTTGAGAATTGTTGTATCGATATTGTTGAGAATTGAGAATTGTTGTATCGATACAAATAGTTCTGTAACAGCGAAAGTTATTTTGGACTTATTCACCAGGACTTCTACTCCTGTCCATAAAAACAGACGGGGGGGTGACAACTCTAACAAACGCTGTTTGAGCAATACTGTGTGGAACTGAAAGTAGTCCCGAAAATTTGGAATATCTTCCCGATTTTTTCGGAGACATTCTTCCAAAAATTTCAAACTTCCTGAAATTTTAACAACATTATCTCATGTTTCCCCGAAAAATTTTTGAGTCTCCCGATTCCCGGCAAAATCTTCAGATTCCCGGAAGAATTTTGTTTTTCTCCCAAAACAGGCCTTCTTAGAGTTGTCACCCCCCATAAAACAGCATGTCTGTTTATGTTATAGCAAGGTGTCTGCAAGAGAGGAGTTACTTCTTGTGATACTGATGTGAATCCATGCTCCTTCTGCATACCTTAAGCCTGTTTGGCAGGTGTTAGACAGATAGAAGTCAAAACAGTGCATTTCAGTACCTGAGATGAAAGCAATTCTCACTCTTGCCTTAAATTGCACCTGATTCTCCTCCACCCTCCCTGCACTTGCAAGCAGCCTATTGTCATTACTGATCATTGAACAAGCGTGAGAACCTTGTGAGACCATTGGGGAGGGGTGCAGAGATCTCACAGATCTTGACACCTGAGCTTGGCATAGTTTCAATGAGTAGGAAAACTGGAACCCAAAAGGTGTCATTGTTTTTTACTCTATGGAACTCCATGGTAACTAAACCGGAAGACTCTGAGCCTTCAATGTATACGGTTACATTCCACTTGTCTCTGTTGTTTTTATGCACATTGTTGCCATGTTTGTCGTCTGTTAAAAGCTCAGGGTCTTCATTAGCTCCTGCCTCAGATTTGTTGTTTTTGTCGGTGGGTATATCATATTGCACTTTATAGCCAGTAATATTAACATTCTTGCCAAACTTTTTCAGAAAGGCCTCCTCGCTTTTCAGTTTCGACCATATCACCGTCAAAGCATTTAATTTGTCTTTCACTTCCTCGGATATTTCCAAGTCATAGCTTGGGGTAATCGCCTGGTCGTCTAATTGGAATATGGCAGCCTGCATCGCGGGGTTGACAGGCCGCTCACTGCGGAACTCCACATGTCCCGTGAGTAAAGCAAGTCCAAAAGTACACCAAAACACAAGACCTGTACCAATGAACACGAATCTCAATATCCGCCATGTTATGGCAACTGATGAAGGTTTTCCTGAGGTTTTTGATGAGAACCTTCTCACTCGGATCATAGTTGACGAGGACGGTCTGGAATTTTGTTTCGCGAACACTTTTGTAACTACGGCTCGAAATAGTCCGTTATTTGGTTGTAGTCTTGATCCAATGCTAGCCAAGGCAGGCAAGGATACTACCCTGGGATGAAACAAGAAGAACGACATATTTCGAGCCGTTGATTTTTGTAAACAATGCACAACAGGTCACTGGCGATTTTGATGGCTTCCTTCCTTCCTTCTTCTTCGGTAAGCAGGCTCAACAATCAGCGGCATCACAAAAAGAAACAGTAATTTATCCTTCAAGTACCAGTAATAAAGTGTATCTCCAATGGCTTTTCCCTGGGAGAGTTGGGGAGGGGGCAAGTCGTCGTATTATTGAGAGAGTGTACCACGTTTCATTGGACTCTTAGTTTTTACAAACAACCAAACAACCCTCAAATATCCCCTAAAACATGAATAAGCTTCTGTTGCAACAACATGCGAACCTTATAAACCGTGACTGAGAGAAACGTGAAAAATGTGCGGATACAGCCACTCTGGAAGACTGGGAACGAGTCGCGCTCGTTCACGTCCCTAACTCCAACATGGCGGCGATCGCCCAAATTTCAAGTCTCCAAGAATGGGAGGAAGAGTGGAAAGTCCTAGAAGAGGACACGCAGAAATTCAAGGTTTTTGTTTTATTGTTTAATTTTGGCAATTATGGTTAAAGCATAATGAGATCATGGTTCTGCGGTTTGCACGTTAAAAGGTGTCGTAAATTATTTAGTCACGGCCGTTTTAGCTTATGTTTTGCCTGGGCAAATAATGGCTAATTGGAATAATCTCAATATGAACGATAAAATGGAGGCTTTTTAATGCGATATTAATCGATTTTTTAGAAAGTAGGCTGTTTGGTGCTTTGTTTTAAAACATGCGCCATGAAACAAAGGAATACATGTAGTTTATAAGCTAAAAGCTCTTATCCCACTGAATGGTCAATTTTTTCTTCTCCAAAATTCTTCCAGATAAATGTTACACGAAATCGTTGTCTTGTTAAACTAATCATAAAGAAAAGACTTGTTTTCTGATATTAGGCTTGACCAGAAATTAATCTGAAATAGTGCTGTGAATTGAGCAGCAGGTTTAATGAGTGTTCTCATCAAGTTCTTAAGAGACTATACTAGCCTAATCTAGGCCTCATACATATAATTTGTAACAAAGTTTAGTATAAATCTGCTAGTGTTCTATCATGAATGCTGTTCTCTTATTGGCTACGCTTCTCACTATCTATTTGTGATCCTCGCGGTGTGCTCTCAACTTAAGCAGTAATGAAAAAGCAACCTGAAAAAAATTCAGTCTTGAACGGGATTCGAACCCATGACCTTGCGATACCAGTGCAATGCTCTATCCACTGAGCTATCAAGCTACATGGATAGATGGCCAAGTGTGAGTTCGTAATATACAGTGTACCTGATGATAGTGAATATATATGAATGTGAATATATGAAAATCATATATTTGAACTTTGGATAAACATACGTGAAAGTGAGTAGAGTGAGTAGCCTAATGGCGGGTGCTTCTTCACATTTTTGAAGTGTCTGTGAAGAGTATTATTATTTGTTGTTAAGTTTTAAAAGTCTAGTAGATTTATACTAAAACAATTAGATTATTCGCTCTTGATTTCTATCTCGTGATAGTTCACCCTCATCAACTATCACACAATAGAAACCTTGAGCTCATAATCTAATTGTTAAATATTTTAAAGTTTATTTATCATAGTTGTATTTATTATCAATAAATTCTTTCCTTCCTTTCTTTGAAATTCTAGCAAACAAAGTTTCAAGACTATCAGCAGAAAATGGATGAGTTTCATTCCAATCAAAAATCCTGTGTTTCTGCTGTGAGCCAGCACAAAAGAAAACTCAGAGATTTCCGGGCGTCACTTCAACGGTGTGTATGTGCTTTTGGATGTGTACAGCCTACAGAAAAAGATTTCCTTATCTTTAAATGTTTCTCTTGAATGTTATTGGCGGTGGGTAGTGTTGAATAAGTGTTCCATTGAAGTCTTAACTAGAAATATGTGTCTTGCAGAACCTGACGAAGCTCGGGAAAGGATACACTGAAAAATGTTAGCATCTGGGGAGGGAGAGATAGAATTTCTGGTTTAACTGGAGAGGTTGGGTTGCGTGGCCACAATGGCCCTGAAATTTGAAGTTGAGACATTCTTGTTCCCAGTCGCTCGTCACACTGGATGACGTCAATTGGAACTTTGTTGCAGTTTTGTTGCTACATGTGTAGGGAACTGCAGGACACCAACCCGATATATATATAAAGGCAGTCCGAGATTCCACCACTCTAAAGCAATGCACATGCGACAAATTAAACTTCTTAAATAATCATGAGGAAAATACAAAAGAAATGAAAGTGTAATGACAGTTTGTAAATCCTGATACAGAACAGCTATGCTGTATCATCAATATATAGGAATACTAACAAGCTCCATCGCTACTGTTTTTTACTTGTAAGATAAAATATTTGTCGCAGAACTGTATGAATAATAGATAATATTAATAGTAGCTCCATGGCCATTTCCCTGCTTTGTCATGACATTGTTCACTTTATACAAATTTCTAGCATCAACTAAATAACTACAATTTTGTGGTCAAAATCCACAAAAATGCACCTTTTATGCTCCAATTTCTAAAAATGTCCGGGGAACCATATCCCCAGATCCCTCTAGAGCTTCACTCCTTCAGGGCTCATAAACATCCATTGACCTTTGGACTGCCTCCAAATCCCGGGGGAGTACCCTGTATATTTTTGGGTGGGGGTGTGCTGCTGGGACTCTGAAACCCTTACCCTATACCAGACCATGCAACCCTATACTAGACTGGACACTGAAAAAATCCCTACCCTATCCCAGACTTGCTACTTTGAGAACTGAATTTCTATTAGTGTTTTTAATGGAAAACCATCTGTCAACAATGTTGCTGCAATGATTTTATTTCCTGTTAGGGAAGGCTCTATCTCTTCCGAGTTTTAATTCCTATTGTAGACTTAATTCTTCATACCTGATCAGTTCCCGGCAAATTTAACTGAAATCTATACCCTGTGCCAGACTTAGCTGCTTGAAAACCATACCATTCACAGCGGCACATACACATACACATGATATAACTTAAATATGTGAGTACCCCCCCCCCCCCCCCCCCCCCCCCCCCCCCCCCCCCCCCTCCTCCTTATTTTATTTTTCAATGGGTAATTGTTATTTTTTTTCCTTTTATGTAGGTTTATGAATGGAACATTAACTGAAGAACAGAAAGCTCACAGTCATAGACTTCAATTGAAGATCTCTGAACTGGAAAGAAAGATAAAAGATTTTGAAATGAGACTTCCTTCACAAGCAGGGTAGGGAATCCTGGCACTGAATCTGTGAATGCCCTTAAAAGAGATTTTTTCTTTTTGTATATTCCAAGCTCAAGAATAAAAATAATACTGTTAATTCCATAAAAGCCTTTAAACTAAAGGGTGTATTATTACTGTAATTCCAATGAATATGGTACCTCCACTTGCTGTGGCAGCAATTGCAAGTGTAATCAGTTAGTATTGCTGCTCAACAAAACATAGTGATAGACTACACTTTAGAAATACAACCAACCAATCATGACTTACTCGCATGCATTTCCCCAAGCTTGGTGCTGGTACAGTGGAACCCCGATATATAACAAGGTGCCAAAGGACTGGGGAAATACAGTATGTTCGTTATTATGGGGGATCGTTATAAATGAAACCCCAATCTAACAAATTTGATGGAAAACAGCAAAAAAGCTTTGTTATATCAGGGTTTGGTTAATAATTAATTTGCTTCAAAAATAAACAACATTTTATGTTGCATCACTCAGCATTTGATTTAATAAAACTGTATCATACATTTACTACAGTATATCAGTAATAGCAGGGTACTAAAAATACTGTACAAGTCTCACTTGTTTCTACCACACCATACAGATCAATAATAGTTCAGTACATGTATATGTACAATGTGTAATCAAATTTTAATTTGTTATATTGGGGTAAATTTTATGTTTGGGCTTTGGGCCGGACTGTGTTGTTATACCGGGATTCGTTGTCTCGGGATTCTGTTCCATCCATTTTACTGTAACGTTGTCCAGGCTGATGAATATCGTTCGTTATACCATGGACGTGGTTATATAGGGGTTCCACTGTACAATGTATTTGTTGTGGCTAAAAGCAGTTTAGGCAAAGTTAAACTCGAATCCATGGCAGCGGCATTTATTTAAGTTTCATAGCTGGTCAGCGGCTATCTGCCATCAAGTCACATGGTGCGGTCCAGGTGCCTTTGTGGGAGCGATCTCAGCCTTCACGTGTCCAGTTTTGCTTGCTTGCTTGCTTGCTATTATTCTCGCGTTTTTGCCTTGCATTTGCATTGCAAATTCCCTCTCAAGCTTCGCTCCCTACCCTCCCTCCCGGCTGGTAAGTATGGGTCACAGGTGAGTATCTGGTTTTCACTGAATTTCTCAGTGTGACGGGTGCCTGGTGGTGGGCTGTGTCAGGGTTGCCATGGATACCTCTTCGTGCCGGGAAAGTTTGCTAGCAGCATGCCCCCACACCATGCGGCACCTACCCCCCAAGCTCATCTATGGGTGATGAGTTTAACTTGAGTTCTGATTGGTAATTAATTAGTTATTATAAACACCTTTCCATCATTCTTGTTTGCAGGTTATTCCTCAAGTTGTGCTTGGGAAATATTAATGTTTCACTGTATAATTCAAAGTAAGTCATGCAAACTCATAAAATTTGGCAAAATGTTTTTATTACATGTACCTTAACTTATCTCTCTATAACATACATCAGGGGTTTTACTAATTTTTTCTGGAGACATGTAGTGCAGTCCTAACTTTTTAGTTTATGGGCGAAATCCTATGGTGTGACCATTCAAATGAAACCTCTTCAGCAGTACTTTTGCATGGTACCATTTGTTCTAACTTTTGAGTCTGTGGACGAAATCCTATGGTGTGACCATTCAAATGAAACCCCTTCAGCAGAACTTTTGCATGGTACCATTTGTTTTTCAATATTTTACAAAATTAATATAAGATTTGGGATTTTTTTTTAATTTTAATTTTTGGCACTTTTGTGAGTGAAAGGGTCAAACACATAATAGCTGGGGAAAAAACCCAGCCCCTGGCTGTTATTCAGCCCAGATACATATAGAAGAAATCTTAAATATTACCTTTCAAGGACTGAGTCAGAGTAATCTAATTTCGAAATGAACCCCTGTGACCATTACATGAAATATTAAAATTGCATTTAATGTTAATATAATTTTAGTAATGTTCAAAAATGATGTTTTGTGGCTTATGCAACCCACCACCATCAAAGGCATGTGGGTGTGATTTTACTTCCATGAACTGTAAATCGAGCAAGTTTATTCATTAGCTGGAAATAAAAAATATGACCATTTTATTTGTTTGCAGGCTGGAATACAAAAATTCATATGAGCAGTTTAAATTTAAGATGACCGTGATCAGTATGGTGTTCACAATCTTAAATTTGTACATCTTTAACTACAGGTATTTGATTAATCATGAATTAAACAGATTAGAAATAGAATCTTTAAAGAATGACTACCAGTAATTTTAACTTATTTTAATATAGTGATGCTTAGCATTTTGATTCTGTTATTTAGTATATTTCAGTTTATTTTAATCACGGTAAATTATTAGCTGTTCATCGAACGCTTGAACTTTAGCTGGTTCACTACGCCGTGTATAAATAAAGTGTTGTTGTTGTTGTTGTTGTCTTGTTTGAGCTTTTCCTTTACATAACGAATTTGTTGGATAATTTCAGTAAGCTATTGTGGAAGGGAACATTATGATGAGAGGGGTGTTTATCACAAAATAGAAATTTTACAGGAGCATTTATTAGATATGAGGCGATAATTAGAGAGTGGGCTTTTATTAGATCATGTACAATTACAAGCTCTAGGCTTGTACAACTTTGTAAAGGGTTTTGAGGGGGTAGAAACAAAAGAATTTGATTATATTATTTTTAGTCCTTGTCATGAGGGAATCATTAAAAAGGCTCCTGTGAGCCATCCCGTGAAATTACATGTACGAAATGCTAACGGTAATGCAATGTTGCAGGGGTTTTTTGGAAGTCAAATGTAACGACTTTTGACAAATGCAAACAAACCAAAACAGTAATTTTCAGTTCGAAAAAAAAAAATCTGTCCTGGGCGAGAATCGAACTCACGTCCTTCGGCTGCCTCCGGCTCTATTGTCTGATCATGTGTCCACCACACTACCTAGGATTTGGCTAATTGCAAACTAAAATTTTGTTATTTCAACATAACGTAGATATGCGGAAAAAGCTTAAATCTGAGTGATGGAGCGAGCGAGCGAGTGAATTAGCCGTCGTTACCAATAACCCGTTCATTATGCTTGTGTGTATTCACAGGTTAAAAAGGAATATGACTTGGGTCATTACAAACTCAATTGTCTTCTCATTGTGCATAGATTTGTATCATTATTATAGATAAATGTCATCTTGCCTTCTTATCTTAAAATGTAAAATTATAGGTAGTAGGTAGCACAGCAGTAGTAAGTGGAGGCATCAAGGGCTGGGTTCTCTTGTCTGCTAGAGTGTTTGAGCCCTGTCTAAATGTGCCGGCAGCTGGCAATTTTGCCACCTACAGTCAATTACTTGCCGTCAACTTCACACTGGAGTTTGCAAATCTCTAGCCCTTTATACCTACTACTTCTGTTACCCTGCCTACCACACTACAAAACATTCTGACAGGGCTGAGTGTTAAGTCCAGACATTAGGCTAAATTACTGGCTGCCAGGACATTTTGATAGGGCTGACGTTTTACCAGACAAGAAAAATATCAAGTAGTCCAGATGAACCAGGTAAAATGAATAATATTTTATTGTTTGCCTTACAGGATAACAGATGCCCTGTTTCATGCTATGCTCTTATGGTACTACAGTACACTCACCCTTCAAGAGCATATTCTGATTGCCAATGGGTCAAGGTACAAATTAGTATATTAATATACCAGTAATTCCCTTTTAGGGGGGGCCAGGATAGTACTCACAACCAAGTGCATTATATAAATCTCATTGACCAAGCACAAGGGTCATATTGGGAGAATATTGGACCGACCACAGCAAGATCCATACAAAAAAGACCGAGGGCCGATATTCTCCCAGTATGGTCCCGAGCAAGCTTGGTAAATAAGAGATTTATAACACAACTCCTGCCAACGGAAGGATAATGTGGGATCATTCGGGACAATGCCTGGTCCAATACTTAGGAATATTGGACCGGCAATAGAGCAATCTGTTGGTTGATTTTAGTTATTGGCCCTCTGACTGTCTCAGTGGTGTAATTATAATGAGTTACTTTTATGAGCACTCTGACTCAGTAATTTTAAACAACATGAGGATTGAACTGTACATCATCTTCTGGCAGCAGTTAACAATCAAATATTACATTTTTGACAGTTTGTTAGTAAAAATATTGTTACTTAAAGTGCCACTATGACGAAAATTTTTGTATTTCTTTTCTGCTTTTTTTAACGCAAATGTATCTAATAGGTTTAGACAAATGCGAATTGCTATAACTTAGGTCGATATATTCTTACACATCCCAGAAATAGCTGGCCGAAAACCCATGAAAATCACGTAAAATCCGTCCGCCATTTCTCCGTTCATAAATCTGAGCCCACGTTCTACTGGTTTGCGATCTGGTACATGTGACTTTATTTGTGACGTCAATGACTCAACGCGGTTCCCTCCGGGACACAGAGAACAAAGCCAAAAGGCATGTGTTGAGTTATTGACGTCACAAAATCTTTAGGCCAACTCGATCCAACTCTCAGGATTCGGTCCCGGTCATTTTTTAATTGAGTAATGGCGGCAAGCCGAATTCGAAATGTAGAGTTAAAATAATGGCACTTCACGTACGAGTTTTAACTTGAACTTCGCAAGGTAAGTAACGAGTACTTATATTTTAAAAATATGAAGAGAACAGAAAATGTATTATTTTTGATCATAGTGGCACTTTAAGAGAAAATTAAAGCTTTCGGCCTAAAAATTATTTTACTCCTGTACAGAATAAAGGGATGGTGGGTAGCTCATCACTACGTCTCCATCATTTTGTCTGGATTACTTCTTATATGGTAAGTTTTTTCACTTGTTTTATAATTAAAGGTAATGATCCAGGTGGCCCACAGTTGCTTGAAGTTGCTGCAGTTTTGTAGCATGAAGCAACTAAGAGTAAAATGGTTACTACATGTAGGATCTCCATGGATCAACAAATTCTTCTACTTGATTTTATGAATTTCGAAATTCAGTTCAGATTTGTATCCCCATGCACAAAAACTACCAGAATTGATGATGCATTGTATGTTCTTCTAGATGTTGAAAACCGTTTTTTTTCCCTGCAAATTTTTTATTTAAAATCAACTTTACAGTAAAAAAAGGTAGGAAATCAACCAGAGAAGTCTAACTGTCCAAAAAACAACAACAACAAAAACAAGAAATTCCTCTGTTTGGGCTTATACATTTATAGTTGATGTGCTGAAGAACACCTTTACAGTATATTAACCCCAAGATACCCCCACATTTTTTTATAACATCCGAAAATAAAAAAAAGGCATTCATTTTTTGAGAGTTTTAACCTTTTTCTTTTTGCTCATTTTAAGGGGGTAAGCCCCCTGGTTGGGATGCCAGTTCATTAGAAGGTTTATTTCTCAAGCATTATATTCCACAGTACCCTTTATTCACCTGAGTGGAGAGAGATGGTGTGGAGCAATGTTTCTTACCTAAAGAAACAACACAGCAGCATTATAATAAAATTTATTATTATTATTATGCACATCCGCCTGATCATATACACATGTATTTTGCACAATATAAATTATTAAATTATAATTAATTATTAAATTATTATTATCTCTACTGCTGACCCCAGGGGGGAGGGGGGTACTCAACAAAGTTTTATACAGGAATGCTCCACCCTGAGGTCCAAATCCTTACCCATTTATATAACGTTTTTTACAGAAAAGGTGACCCTTTCATATTATCTTCCATAGAAAATCGTACCCCTTTCATATATGTACAGAAGAAACACTGCATCTCTTTTACATCCCTGATACATGTTGTATTGTAATGACAAAGGAAAAACAAAAGAAGCGTTTTTTGGCTAACATTTGAGCAACATTTATTCACTTTTCACTTCAGTATACATGTAATTAATTACGTTAATTATACTCCCTGATCACCCAGCAGGTGCAAAAACCTGTTGGTCTAAGTTTAATCAGACTTCACAAAATACAGAGAGTGGGGAGGACCTGCAGAGATTTATAATCCTTCCAGGAGGGGATAAGCTTATAGTGTTCCTATTTTTTTTTATCCAATGAGCTTGGGGGGGGGGGGGGGGAGGGGGGGGGGGGGGGGGGTGCTTAATCGAGGTGATCAATACAGTGACTCACTTTGACTATTAGTAATTAGTTTTCTTTAACTTAATTTCAGGCCAGAAGGAAGAGTGTATCAGATGTTTAGAGGACAGTTCTTTTATTTTTCACTGTATCTTAGTAAGTACTAACTTACATTAGTACATGGCCAGTTGACAATTTGTTTTATACAAGCTTTTGGCATCCTTTTGTCCAGTTTGAAGAAAAAGAAAGGAGAGAAAAAAAAGGTGTCTTGAGCGTGAATTTAACCTGGGGCCTTTCAACTGTGAATCCAGGCGCTAGACCACTAGAGAGACCATTGAGGAACACATGTTCAATTAAGACTAAATTTTATTATTTTAAGGTAGATTCGCATCAAAAAGCCTGTCTCGATTGGAAAATCCTTTTAGATCGATTTTAATGTTGCATTAAAGACTCCAAATGCAAAACATCTTTAAGCTTATTATTGTTTATATTCGTTTACAACAAATTAGTTATTGTTATCACTGGATGTTCACATTATTCTTGTCACGAAACACATTCATAACAAAGCATTACGTCACTAAGTTTACAGCTGATGGAAGGAGCGAGTGAGTGAGTGAATTAGCCACCATTACCAATAACCGGTTCATTATGCATGCGCATATTCACAGATTAAAAATGTGGGATAATGGTATATTGTGTTTTCATGAATATGGCCAGGAGCGTGCTTTAACTTCATTAGATTGAAATAGGAAGAAAATATTGGCAAAAGATACAAAAGCAAAGAAACATAAAAAGACAAAATAACAACTAAAAAGCGTGACATTTCACCAAATAAATAGCATGAAATCAAATTTGATGAACTGTGATCCACTTCCATCCTTATAATCTTGCACTTTATTCAAAAAAGCGTGACATTTCACCAAATAATTAGCATGAAATCAAATTTGTTGAACTGTGATCCACTTCCATCCTTATAATCCTGCACTTTATTCCCAAACTATTGCTCTGTTTTGCTCTGTGACATCTTTTTATTCAATTCACATGTAGTTATTATTTGGTGGTTTGGAAGTCAAAAATTTGATGTTACATTTATTTAGCAATTTCGTATGGCTTTTCCCTGATTTTTTTTTCTCTCTACTCTCTCTAAGATTGATCTTTTTGTTTTTGTTTTAAGGCTTTGTTCAGCTTCTACAGTTTAGATATCAAAGTGGTGTTCTGTATCGTTTGAGAGCACTCGGAATCAGCACCAAAATGGACATCACTTTAGGTGAGGAAATGCTTTTCTTACTACACGGAGACTGGTCAGTCACAATAGATCAGTAGCAACGACATGCTTGTTTTTTTAATACAGGGGTTCCCCTTCAGGAAAAATATTGTAAAAATTGTGACACCCAAAATGATCCCTCCATTATTGCTCTCTGTCTTCCTGTCATGTTATCAAATGACACTCAAATGACTTATCGAGTAGCATTAGCTTAATGTTTAGAACAACAAAATAAAGTATTGCAACAAACAAAATGTGTAGAAAAATGCACGTTCTTTGATAGAAATAGAAACATATTTTCAATAATTATTATTTTAAAATGTGATTTTACATTTATATATTTTTTCAGAGGGTTTTCAATCCTGGATGTGGAGGGGACTAGGGTTTGTCATTCCCTTCCTTATTGTTGGTTATGTAAGTATCACTTACAGTACAGTGAGTACACAGTGGTGTGATTGCAAAATTAGTCTGTGAGTGTGTTGTGGTTATGTTGATGTTATACACTTATTAAAATGGGTTTGGATGATCATGCTTTAAGGGGCCATATCACTAATGTTTAGTGTCAGTTTGAAAATCCAAATGAGTGTCTTTGACTACAGATGACCAGGATGGAAATGGATTGCAATTTGACAAATTGAGGCTAAATTTTTCAAGTACCCCCCTTCCCCCACCTCCCGTTAAAAGACTCTAATTTCCAACTTTGCTTATTTTGTTTACTGTAATCGTGTGGTTATTTTCAAGCCCATAAACATTATAAGATTCCAAAGTGGCCTCTTTAGTTGCTGTGGTTATTATTATTATTATTATTATTATTATTATTATTATTATTACTGAAATTGTTTTCATTCCTCAGCTTTTCCAGTTGTACAATGCCTACACCTTATACCGACTGTCCTTTCACCCAGAATGTGTTGAGTGGCAGGTAAGTTAAGTTTAGTTAGGTTTCTGTTCATTACATAGATGTAGGTTGTAGACATTCAATTTGGAGAGACTAACCAATATTTGTATTAAAAAATATAATGACTGAACAGGTGAAGCAGTTTACAAATTGTTACATTATTAAAACCCTTTCACTCCCAAGGCTGCCAAACATCAAACATCAAAATATTGATAAACAAATGGTACCATGCAAAAGTACTGCTGAAGAGGTTTCATTTGAATGGTCACACCATAGGATTTCGTTGACAGACTAAAAAGTTAGAACTACACTACATGTCTCCATAATCGACTCTGGGAGTGAAAAGGTTAACTGGGACTATGCTTAATGCATTTTCTTCAGTACAAAGTTACTATACCATACCACAACTAAAGCCCCATTCACAGTAACGGTTAAACATGTTTAAATGTTGTTTAGTTCAACTACGTTTTTATCCTCTATCTTGACTCAAACTACCTGGAATGGAGATATCACTTCAAATATTACAGGAGGTTAGGAGGTATTTTTCTAAAGCTGCTTTAAACTAAACAACATTTAAACATGTTTAAGCGTTGGTGTGAATGGGGTGTTAAGATAAGATATAAGATAAGATAAATACCTTTATTTATACTAAAAGGTTGCTTCACTAACGTGGAGCAAAGTCCAATATTCCAATGCCTACAGCTGAGCACCTATGTACAACTATCAACTTATCTCTTTGTTTGTTTTTTTTCAACAAAAATAACAAAATAAAACAAAATCAATAAACTTCAGGGGCGGATCCAGGATTTTTCTTAGGAGGGGGTGCACCTCTAAGGAATGACGTAACTGAAGGGTGACGTAAACAAATTTAAAAAGCGAACAACGCAGACTTGGTCATCTCAGGGGGGGGGGGGGGGGGGGCGCATCCCCTGCACCCTCCCCCTAGATCCGCCCCTGAACTTTGGTGGATGTATTTAGATGAATGCATCACAAAAGCAGCTTTGCGCCCACTGAACTCTTGATTTAACTAACAAATTTGGTGAATTGTTGTTAGCACAACTTTTATTCAAATGTCTTCATGATTTGTTATTTGCAGGTACTTGCCCTGAGTGTGGTGTTTTTCACGCTGTTTGCTGGAAACATGACAACGATCTTGTATGTCTTGCGACAGAAGGTCACAAAGACTTGGGTTCAAGTTCCACAGATGCCTTGTAGCTAGATGATAGCATGTGAAGATCATCTGGGGGGGGGGGGGGGGGACAGAGGGGGGGGGGGAAAGAGGGGGGGATCTGCTTTTAATTCTTCACTTGCATAAAAATGTTGCAGTTTTCCTCGACTAGCTGGCAATGACATCTGATTGTTTTTTTTATCTTTTTTTTTAGTGGAAGCAAACAATAATATTGTTGTGTAAATTTCTGCTTGGCATTTTTGGAGGTCTTTAAAATGTAGTACAATCAGCGAGGAAGTGAAATACTAAAATTTCATCTGAGTTGATTAAGTAAATTGATATTCAAAAGCAGAAGTCTCTAGCATTAGCACTTTGGCAGAGCAAATCACGATTGAATATTTAAGCATTTTCAATTTTTGGTAATTCCAGGAAGTCGTATCTAAAAGCTTGCTTATTGAAATCTAAATATATTTATAAGAAATCACCTTTTTATTAATTATTCAACAAAACTATCATTATTCTTAATTGCTAGTTCTCAAAAGGGGAATCCTTTTGGGAAAAGAAGTTTTGTGAGAATTATTTTGTTGCGGATCATGGAAACGTTTTGTTTCATATATAGCAGCTAAGAAGTCTATTGAAACAAAAGACTAAGATATTAGACCTCGGCAAAAAAAAAATTGATGCGAGGTGGGCCTCATTAGTTTATAATTAAACAAAAATCCTTTTCTTGTATCTCGTTTGAACCCTGACTCAACGCTCTTATTTCTTAAAAATGATCAAACTCTAGCTTCTCCAACTTCGATGTCTTTGTACAATCAAGAACCTAGCAACAGCTTGAATAAATGAACAAAAAAGTTGTGTACCACTGTTTGCTTCTTTGGATGAAAAACCTTATTATTAATAATAGTTTTAGTCTATTTTATTCCAAGAGATACTCGAGTACCGTGCATCTCTGCTGGAGTAACTAATTATCATATATATTTTATCAATTTAGGGTCGAAAGTAATTTCGCGATTGCTTTGGTTTTGCATTACTTCGCTTTGTGATTGGCTAAAAATCTCGCGCCTCTTTCTCGACCAATCATAAGTAAAACCAAGACCAATTGCGAATTGTTTGAACGCGTTTTCCCGCGCTTGGCGCCGACTACATGTATTTGCTTCGAGTTCTGATTGGTTCATTGTGATTAACTAAAAATCTCGCGCCACTTTCTCAACCAATCAGAAGTAAAACTTGTCAACTTTTCCAGAATTTTATCTTCTTCTTCAGCTTCGGTCGAGCTTGAGCCACATGCTCGTTTTTTTCTTTCGATTTATCCGGCATAATTTTGTCCAGGCGAGGCTATTTTAGCTTCGTAGATAAGAATAGAAAACAAACCAGTTTTCTATAAAGATTGGTTTACTAAAGGAGTAACAAAAGTCAAGCATTTAATGAATGGCTCTGGCAAATTTCTTTCACTCTCTGTCTTCCAAAGTAAATATAGCCTGAAAGTCCGGCCTTTAGCTTTTTATGGACTAATATCTGCAGTCAAACTCCTGAAAAAGCACATACCACAAAATACAAGGCCTTCTTTAAAGTATGAAGAGTTCTTGACTAAATTTGTAGAAAATTCAAAACCAAGTAGACTTGTATATAAGAAACTAGTATCAAAAAAGAGAGAAATACCTATTTCAAGCCAACAAAAGTGGTTTAAGGATATTAACGTTACGATCAACTGGAAAACTGCCTATCAATTATCCCTTCAATGTACGAAGAGTACAAAACTTATAGCTTTTAATTTTAAATTCTTACACAGAAGAATATCGACTAATAACTTTCTGAAAAAAATCGGACTCGTTGATAGCGAAAAATGTATCTTCTGCCAAGAAGAGACAGAAAAACTGGTACATCTATTCTGGGAATGCCCCAAAACTCAGTCCTTCTGGGTCAGCATTTCCTCATGGCTTCAGTCATGTAAAATAATTGAAAAAAGAAACGCTCATACAACTGGGTACAGCACTGGGCTTAAAACCAGATAACTCAAAATACAACCTTCAAATAAACTTTTGCTGCCTGCTTGCTAAATACTACATTTGGTTGTGTAAAATGAAAGAATGTCCACCAAAACTTGATGATTTTTTACACTATATGAAACATATCAATGAAATTGAAAACAAAGCCGACATTATTAACCGGAAGAAATGGGAGCCTTTTAAGTCTTTCTTGTAGTCCCCTGTGAACGTGATGCCAGTCCCTTAAGAAATGAAAAAATGTGTATAACTTCATTTTCTTCTTCTTCTCCTTCTTCTTCTTCTTCTTCTTCTTTTTTTTTTTTCTTTCTTTGTTTTGATTTACTTCCAGGCTAAATTTAGTTTAAAGTTTTAAAGTAAATGCTGTAATAAGTAGTTATAGTATTAAGTTTACAGTAAGAATATAGAAATATTGTGAAATATATGGAAGTAAGCTTAGTGTTACACGTAATATGTCATGGTTTGTAATGTTTTTGTGATTCCTTTTTTTCTGTAATGTAACATTACTGTTTCTTGTTTAATAATAATAATAATAATAATAATAATAATAATAAAAAAAAAAACAGAAGTAAAACCAAAACCAATGGTGACTTACACGCACGCATTTTCTCGCGCTTGGCGCCGGCGACATGTATTTGCTTCGCGTTCTGATTGATTCATCGGATTGTCTGCGTCTGTTGTGATTGGCTAGGGTGATTATATGGGTTTGGTGTTACGACACTCAATTAAAAAGTGTTTTAATGTTTATAAAAAACATTAAAGGAAAGCGCTAAAACAAATCAACAGGGGCGTTCCCAGGGGAGGGTTCTCAAACCTTCAAGTACAAAAAAATCCGAGGAAGGAGCAGACTCTTTCAATGTGAAAAAGAGAAACGGGAAGTTGGTGCTATGTTACGTAGCTGACACTTCACTTCAAGAATTTTTTCCTTTCTGGACGTGACATACACATGCGTTTTGAATACCTGTGTAACTGAACTGTCTTGAGTGACGGATAAGATGGAACCCTCCCCCCCCCCCCCCCCCCCCCCCCCCCCTCTTTAGAAATAGAAAAGACGCTCGCTTGGGGGGGGGGGGGGGGGATTCACGTAGAAAAAACGTACACTGCGTGGATGAAGAGAAGCACTGTAGCGGAATAAAATCTTCGGCTTAACGACGCCAATACAGACCCTGGGGAACACCTCTAACATCAAGCCATAGTTAAAGATAGCAGGATATCCGCGTTAGAGCAGTTGTCAAGTGAGTGTCATAAAACCAAAACCAAAGTAATCACTCTGACCAATCAAAACAGACGCAGACAATCCAATGAGCCAATCAAAACTCGAAGTAAATTCATGTAGCCGGCGCCAAGCGCGGAAAAATTGGTTTTGGTTTTACTTCTGATTGGTTTAAGCCGATCACAAAGCGTAGCAATGCACGCCCCCCCCCCCCCCCCCCCCCCCCCCGAGGGGGTACTCCCTATAATGGGGTATACGGGGATGCTCCGACCAAAACGGGGACCTTTTTGAGGCTGGAGGTATATGAAAGGGTAGGAATTTCACGAGTTGAAGTATATGAAAGGGTAGGGATTTCATGAAGTATAGGAAAGGGTAGGGATTTCACGAAGTAAAGGAAAGGGTAGAGAAAACACAAGTTGAAGTATAAAACAGGGTAGAGAAAACTGCCATTAAGTATTATAAAAAGCGCCTTTCAAAATATATCAAACAGACGCACGTAAAGGCTATGAAAGGGGTATCACTTTCAATGAAAGATATATGAAAGGGGTACCTTTTCTTTCAAAAACGGTATATGAGAGGGTAAGGGTTTGGACCTTGGGGCGGAGCATCCCCGTGCAAAATGTTGTTGAGAACCCCCCCCCCCCCCCTCCCCCGGTGCAAAACTAATGCAATTGTGAAATTACGTGTACTTTCGACACTCAATTGAGACCCTACAGTATCTTGGCCCCGGTGAATACATGTGTTATGTTATTGGACGAGACACATCCTTACCACTCAGGTTTATAAATACGTTGCGCTATTGTATAACGTAATTTACTCTGACGGTGTCTCCCTCGCATTCAGACTCACCACCATGGTGCATAAATGCGTTTCGTAAATTTTAATAAGGCAGCGCATTGTATTTTTATAGGTGTATGAATAGGTCGATAAAGGCACTCACGAATTGTTGGGAAATCTTTTAAAATGTCAATGGGGGAGGCGGGCTTTACATTGGCTGTCATCCTAGGGTATGCTTAACTTTAATTTTTAATTTACCTCTCAGAAACGGGTGAATAACAAGCTAATGGTACATTTGAAGTTACTGTCCTTTAAATGGCGGCAAAGTCCTCCGTTTTCGAGCTTTTAAGTCGAAATTCGAGTGAACAGTAATACCGTATGTATAAACTGAATTTCTTCAAAACAAACAAACAAACAAAGAATGATGAGGCGGTAAATGTGTTGTGACCTTAGCCGCGATAAGATACTTTGATTTTACAGTTCATCTTTCCATCCTGGCACTGGTTGAACAACCGGGCCTGATAAATTACTATCCAGCGGATAAGCATTAACAAAACCGATTGTGATATCCACTAGAAAGTGATTTATCCGGTGAATAGCGCTATCCCTGCTATCAACCTTTTGAACAACCAGGTCCTGGTGCATAAATAATTTGTGTATAAATAGGCCGAATTAGGTACTGGCTAATTGTTAGAGAAATCTGACAAATTGTTAGTAGGTAAAGGGCTTATAATCAGCACTGGCTATCCGTCCCATTCAGGGGTATCAATGCTCCAAGTTGAGAATTGCTAAAATTCAAAAATAGCCCGGTCGACAATCTTAATGCACCTATCAATGTAAACCCCGTGGGGGGGGGGGGGGGGGGGGGGGGGGGGGGGAGTGCGGGCAAGGGGTGGGGATTTGACCCAGAACTAAAAATTTTGGTCAATTTCCCGAGGGTGGGGAAGCATACGTTGATCAAATGTAGTTTAAAATCCCCACCCAGGGCCGTATTCCCCACGACTTGCAGGTAAAGTGAACTTTGAGGTCGTAACCCACGTCACAAATGGCCTGCCACCAGAATTTATTTGGCTCAAGCATCCAGTCGCCAGCATAGTAATTGGGCCATTCCATTTAATATCCGCACCCCCCCCCCCCCCCCCTCCCCTGTTGAGGTATAAGGAAATCTTGGGGGGAGAGGGAGGTTTACTTGCGTCGGCATCCTTTGATCTTCAAAAATTTCCCAAGGGGGTAACAGAAAAATCTGCTATTTCTAAGGAGGGTGTGCTGTCGGCACTTAGATCTGTTTTTCCTTAGGGGGGGAGGATGTTGCCTTAGCGGGGAGATGTTGAGTGAATACCTCAATATGGGGGGGGGGGGGGGGTGCGCATATAAAATGGAATGGCCCATTCTAAACGTAAGGGGCACCGAAGTTGCTCTGCAGAAAGTGCTTCACCTGAGCTACCGCCTTTACCTCGCGCGGTGCTATCCACTCTTTTCACTTCCACCACAACTACACACTTGAAAGTAGCAACGTTCTTCAAACAGCATTTTTGAGACTGGATCGATGGCCCATGAACTAGCAGATATTAAAATATCGATTACAAAAGCTCACTATTTCCGAATATCACACCATTCCAAGGAGAAGCTTGGTAGCTGCGCTACATCTTGGTCCCAGTCTCTCTTCCATAAAAATCCAACCTCGTCCCCAGGGCTATCCGCGTTTAAAAATGGCGGCCAATCAAATGACCCGACCCCCGAGCAAGGTACTCGATCAAACCTCCCACCGAGGGGATCGCCGTCAAATCCCCACACCTTGCCCGCACTGCCCCCCCCCCCCCCCCCCCCCCACGGGGTTTACATTGATAGGTGCATAATTCTTGCGCTTCCGACCTTTCAACTTAGTTAAGCTTGTTTAGAGAGCGACGCTGTTAGGCTCGGGCTATCTATATATATTACGAGATAAAACGACTTGCACAAAATACAACGAATTAGACTGATTGAACGCTTGTTTCGGGACTCGCTGAGGGGAATCTGCGCGGGTTGGCAATTTGAATCTGTTACATATTCCGGGCTCATCTTGTAAACATGGGCCGGGTTGTTCAAAGCACGATTAAGCTAACCCTGGATTAGCGTCAATTTTGAATCCAGTTAAACAACTCAACATTTAAAAATTTTTCAAAGTTTTCTGTCCTTCAGTTTCGACTTTGACTTGTCTTCGCTACTAGCTACAAATCACCTTTTGAAAACATTTTTAAACAGAGAAATGAAATCCTAGGTTAACTTTTAATCCGGGATTAGCTTTAACCGACTTTCGAAAAACCGGGCCCAGAGCCTTAAATTAGAGCTAGTAGTAGCTAATACTATTGGTGGTTAGAGTCGTAAACAATCTCTGTACTTGCCCATTGGGAAACGGGAAATTTTCCGCTTTTTAGCCAAAAGTTTTTAGGCACAAATTTCTCCTATCAATGGGAAAATGCATGGATTCTTAAAAGGAGAACAAACCACCTTTTGTTTTTCGTGTTTGTTGATTCGTCCAAGGCATGCATGTACAACAAGAACAGAACCGTAAACGTTGGCCTCATCCATTTTAGAATGTGAGCAGTCTCTTTAATTTTTCTTCTAGCGCCCTCGTTCCTCGCTCATTCGCTCGCGTGCGCGCTCGCTCGGCTGCTCGCAGTCCACATCCATTTTCATTCAAGTGCCATCTGCTGCAAAAGCCACTTATTAAGGTCGCGGGGGATAAAATTTTGGCAGGGGTGTCACTTTAATTAAAAGTTATTAGCTTTTAAAGGAGTAAAATTGGCCATGTTAGAATTTGAAGCCTCATATCTTCCCATTGAAAGCCTATTTAAAATTTTTGCGTCAAATATGACAATCTACAATACACCTAGTTTGCCTCCCTGCCGTGTCATCTCATAAAATTCTTTATAATATGAACGTACGGCCCCGCTGACGCAATCCTACAGAAAATAGAATTGAAGGTGACGTGAGCGGGGCCGGACGGGTTGACGTGAGCCGGCCCGGAAAAAGCCGTCCGGCCCCGCTCGAGTTCAAGTGACCTCGCACTGCAGGACTATTCTTGTACTTTCTAGTCATATTATAAAATACTTATTGACCGAGTTAGGTCCGTCCGGCCCTCCCACTCAGTCAATAATTGCATAATATCCGTGCGCTGAATTCGTGGACACAAAATTGCCTGTTTTTACGCTTCCGAAGGCTTTCCGAGCAAACACGAATGCAAAAATATATTTATGGTAATTTTACTAATTTTAATCCACGGGCTATTGTCAACACTTCATTCAGAAACATTACGGAGCCTGTTCGTGAATATTTCGCACATTTTCGGTATCAGCCGACGCACTTCGTGCATATTTTTTTTCATAAATGCATCACGATGATACTGATGGGCGGAACCTGTCCCCCACGACCTTAAGCATGATGACTGGATCATGCATATTCAGACTGATGGATTAATGCAATGTACTGTATGTCCGGATTTGGAATTTCTAAAGGTGATAACAAAAATAACTAACAAACTAAATATCTAAATTAAATTACAATTTGCTGATTTAATGTATATGAGTTACCTCAATTCAAAGAATCACTCTTTGTTTCTGACTGCACGCCTTGTCACTAGTAAAACTCGAACACTTCGTAGTCTGCCACGATAAATTCTTTAGCACCCGTCAGAAAAATATTCCCTTCTTTTCCTTCAGGGCATGGATAGCATCGACCAAGACAGCTGCAATTTGTGCGGTACACATTTGCCTTATCTACAATTTTTAGGCTGTACCACCCATCTCCGCTAAAGGTTGGACCAAGAGAACAATTCCAGATGATGGCTCTTCCACGCTGATTTTCCAAAACTGGGAGTTTCACTGGCTCTATTCCATATGGATTAACCAAGCTGAACAAGAACGCTTCTATGGACGCAACACATCTCTCAACATTTGGTTTTCCTTGAGACAAAAATTAAAAGCTCGTTTTATTCAGTAAAAGCTCGATCTCCCTACAAACCCTTCGCCTTACCCCGGACAGCGGTGGTTAAACTCACCGATTAAACTCTCCTGCGGGTTTTGAATAACTTTTAAACTTAGCTTGGCTCATATATTTCCGTGACGAATGAGGATTACTTTTTCGGTGGAGCAGGGGTGGTGTAGTGTAATAACCACCTCGTGGATTTCACTAAAATTCCTTTTAATTTTGTTTTATTGAAGCCCCATTAGGGCGTCTTTATTTTAAACCCTCTTTATGTATCTGTATAAGTTAAGCAAGAGGTTCCTTCATCAGTGCAGTAATTACATTCGAAAATGATTTCAATCAGTCCCTGTTTTTCTCTCAAGAATAGTCAAGCAAAAAGATACGCAGCATCGGACTTAGCCTGCGTAGCTGGGGGGATTATTATACCGGGATACTGGACTCGTTTCCATTCTTCTCGCGGTTCCGCCGCCAATTCTTGAAGATCGCGGGTCTGTCAATAAAAACAGTACCCCGGTATAATAATCCCGCCAGCTACGCAGGCTATAGCGGACTAAGTTCGCTTGTCTCGCCAGATATCTCTCGTCTTCTCGCTCGACTATTCGCTTTGAGATAAACAAAGGACTCTTAGCTCTAATCAAACTCGGTGACTTACCAGAAGATTGACGGAGGGGAAGGCAAACTTCAGTAAGCGCTAAAACATCCTATTATAATGATACTTCTAGACATTGTAATAATAATAATAATAATAATAATAATAATAAATTTATTGACTGACGTTCGTATTGTGGGGAACTTGTTGGTATGCAAGAAGGTACCGTGTCGATGGATTTTAGCTGATCCTTTGGCGAACAGTTACAGTGCAACGCGCCTTACCGTAAGCAACCAACAAACTTTTTCACAAACTAGCCAATCAGAGAGCGCGAATTCAATTGACGGGCACGCCTCCTCACAAAAATGAACTTGTCGCTTCGTGTTTAACATGTAAAGAGTGTAAAAATGGTTACAAAATACGAAGATTTTATTCACTTTACCGCTTCACATATATCCGCAGTTATGAAAATGATTTATATAAGAATTAGCTGGTGATATCGTGGAAACTTGTTAAAAAGTTTGTCGGGTGTTTATGGTAAGGCGCGTCGCACTGTAATCCAATATCAAAAGTTATAAAAACTTATTAGGGAATATCTGCTGTACTTCTCCAGCTTACCCGGACTTTTCCATGGCGTCTCAGTGAAGCCTCCAAATATAAAGCTGCCGCTTTTCACAATGGTCACTGTCGGTCCCTTGTCATCACATTTTGAATGAAAAGCCTCAGCCTCGAAACCATCTCGAGAAGCTCTGAACAGAAGACGCCATTTACCGCGTTTGTAAGGTAGCATATCTAACAACATCTTTCGATGTTCTTGGGTCAAAATCTCAGACTCTTCTAATGGCTTGGCCGCTTTAGTTCCCTGTTTGGGTCTTGCTGCAGGCTTGGGATGCCCTAACTCATCAAGAATTCCTTGAATCTGGTAAAACTCAGCTTCTGCCTCGATTTGTTCAACAAACGTGGCCCCTTCTGGCAAAGACAGCTTTCCATCACGAAGATAGTTTAGAATATACCGGAAGTAAGTTCCATCTCGGTCGATGAAGAATGCGCCATCTTGAGAAGGTTTCATTGAAAATCTTCCTGAAAACATTGCTGCCAACATCGAGTTTGGGTCCTTGGTTAGCGTTTGGACGGTTGTAGTAAAGTGATGGCCACCGACATCGAGTTTCACCTTCGAAGAAAACTGCATGCCTTCCATTTTCTTCGACATGGAGTCGAGTTCTTCCTGCTCATCGTGAAGTCTGGTTGCTTGTCGCTGTAGGAGTTTACAGACTGCTTTGATTTGTTTCTCGACATCAGCTAGGACTTGACTGTGTGATAATTCCTCTTGTTCAATACTTTCATTACTCATAGTGAATGAAGCTCGAAAAGTATTGTACTGAGCACAAAATTTAAATATCAAATTCAATATATTCCGTGACCTTGACAACAACTAAACTTCGCTGAAGCGGCAATACTATTGGTTGAGAAAACAATAGATGAAAGAGCTTTTAAAACAATGTCCCAATCCTCGGTGGAAGTCTCGCTATTTGTGTCGTCATGCAACGCTTCTCCCCATTATATTTTACCTCATTGTACCTGAAGAAGGCTGGTTTGGCCAGCCGAAATATAGTACACCTTTTAAATTTGTATCTACGTTGTATCGGTCCTTGCTTTTTAAAGTATATGCGAATGACACTGAATATTTGATATACAGTACAGATGTAATAAAGATGATGTGATTCAAACATAAGCGTACTCGATCTTCAATAAATCTAAACAAAATCATAAACAAATCGAATTTTATTTAGTAAAATAACACATAAACGTAACTGTCGTAAAATCCTAGCAATGATAAAGGAAACAAAGGGGCTTGACCCCCAAATAATTTCGAAAGTTGTCTTCTCTTTCGAAGTCGACTGAAGCATCCAGTTAGGCGAAAAACTGTTACGGTGAACTTACTACGTAGACCCCACGGGTCCAAGTAGGTTCATTTATCCATTAGGTTATACAACACCGACAAGTTGCATAATTTAGCATTTGTACAAACCTGTTCAGTGAATGAGTACAATTATGTTTAAGTAACATATATGATTCATGGTTTTGCCCTATTAGTACAAAGTTGAACACTAGATCTTGTTTTAAAAGTAACTTTTCATTTTCGCGGGATATTTCCAGCTTCTTTAATTTTATTTTATGAAATTATTTAAGCATGAATGATTTGAGGACGCGTTCACGTTAAACTTGTTAACCGATAACGTCCATTACAAGGAAGCCTGATTAAATGTAATTTTGTTGTTCCAAATTTTTATCTAAACTATCTAAAACCAGGGGCGGATGCAGGGAGGGGGTGGATTGGGTGGATTGGGTGGATTGGGTGGATTGGGTGGATTGGGTGGATTGGGTGGATTGGGTGGATTGGGTGGATTGGGTGGATTGGGTGGATTGGGTGGATTGGGTGGATTGGGTGGATTGGGTGGATTGGGTGGATTGGGTGGATTGGGTGGATTGGGTGGCTAGCCACCCCCTTTTGACCGTCGGTGTAAACAGTTTCCTTTTTAATTGCAACAATGAAAAATTTTATCAGTAGACTTAGGCATTCACCCGTAGAACCACCCCCCATAAAAAAATCCTGCATCCGCCCCTAAAAACAACGAAGTGCTAGCTCAACTAAAAGAAACAGTGCTTCACGCATATACGAAAACTTGTCTATATAAATATAACCTGGTCCGATAAAAGTTTTTTTATGTACACATAACTAATACATCACTAACACAAACGGTTAACCAATTGCAAAACGACGTTATAAATTTGGGAGAAAGCCTAGAAAGTCTACAGCCCCTCAAATGCCCTAACGTTGGGCCACAAGGTTTTTTTTGTCAGTTCAAAGCCGTTTAAACTTGCTGGAAACTACTTTCAGAAGGCTGGAAATGCTATTTTAGGGACCCAATATTTCCAACAATCGCGGGGGAGCATGCCCCCGGACCCCCCCTAGAAACTCTTGCCTTCGGCGCTCGTGATGGCCTTTTTACCTTGCTACGGCCCTGCAGAATAGCCAACACAAGATTAGCCTGCGAGCAAGCTCTCGGGCCCAAGGGGTTGGGGGAGGGGAGGCTCTTTCGCAATTATCTTGTTACATTAAATTTGATTTCAACTAGTGAACTGTGTTGATTAAATTAATTGGCCATTGTACTAAAAGTCAAAAGCTGATGTTTCAGGCATTAGCGTTTAGAGCAAATCTACTCACAAGTCTTCTCACATTGTAGTAATCAACTCAGTTGATACCAAATTAATGTAGGAGTGTTTCAATTCCTTTAATCCTTTAACTCCCAAGAGTGATTAAAACAAAATACAAGTAAAGTCTCAAATTTTATTTTTGTAACATTTTAAAAACAAAAGTTTCCATGGAAAAGTATTGCCAAAGAGGTTTCATTTGAATGTAATAGTCACACCATAGTATTTCGTTAAGTGCCTCAAAAGTTAACTAGAACTACACTTTATCAGTCTCTCTAGGAGTGAAAGGGTTAACTGACACAGCAACACAACAGTTTCTTTAGAAACTAACCCTTTATCCATTCCCTTGTTAGTTACAGAAAGCTGCCAGTAGTCCATATTCCAATTCTGGCTTAAGAAGCGTGCACAGTGCATCTCCCAGTCACTCAACGCGCAGTTATATATAGCAATTATGATGTCCGCAGTACACATGGTCCCGGTCCCAGAAGCAATGTCATCGAAAATCCATACTTGGATGCCATAACAAAGAAAACCAGAGCAAGGACAAGAAAAAGATCGAATGCAAGAACCAATAAAATTTTTCTCTTAAATTATCTTCAGTTTTGATGAATGACCTTGCAAGACAATGGTGATTAACTGTCAAAGCCTGGTGAGAACATTGCTTAGAGATTTCCAACTTAATACAGTTTGATTCTATCAGTGCCAAGGCCTGTAAATTGGAAATCTCTATTGAAGTTAACTACTGGTATTACATGTATATGTTGTGGTTCAAATTTTTCTGTGGTTTAAAAATTTTCAAACCAGTTTAATTTTTGTTTCCCTTTGTCTCAGATTCATTATCATATTCTGAGACAAAGAAAAACAAAAATCAAACTAGTTTAAAAAAAATTAAACCAAAGAAAAATTTGAACCACAACATATATATCGGCAGCCATAATGCCATTAAAATACTGGTATCTATTGGCTCATATCCTGGTTGTGGAAAAGTCACCCAAAACTTCTTTTGGTTGTGATTTAATACACTGTGGCAAAAGTCAGTCAGTCGGTTAGTCAGCCAGACAGTCAATCAGTCAGTCAGCTAGACAGTCGGTAAGTCAGTCAGTCAGTCAGACAGTTTCAGCACAGTTCAGAGATAAGTGAACAATGCAAACATAAAGCACACATATTTTTAGCATATACATATCTATACATGTCTACAGTGTAGATAAACGATTGTTGTGCATGCATTTCTTTCTTATTCATTACTGTAGTCAGTGCCGAGTCATGGAGATCAGTCAGTCAATCAATAGACTATCAATGAATCCTTTAATGGTTAGTCAGTTGGTCTATCCATCATCAATCATTTAACAATGCAGGTTGCTTAAAATGATGTGTGATTTGCTTTGTATTTTCAGTCCACAGATTACCTAATGCAGTGGTAGCTAAACATGGATCAATCACAAGAAACAGACTGGAAAGAAGGAATACTGCATGATTGTTAAAACTCTTATTCTTCGGGTGCCTTTGCCATAATTTAAAAATTAAATTGTTCCTTATGGTCAATGCATTATACCTATTAATTTTTACAAGTATTTAATTATAATTATCCTTCCGGCTACCACGAAATGTAACTGAATGGAACAAATAAACACACCTGTGTACTACATTCAGGGGGTATTCAGGGGGAGGAGGGAAGGGGAACAACAGGGATAAATAGGATATAACTGTTTTCCATCACATCTCTTTTGCGAGCACAGTGACCTATGTTATTTTATTTTTCGAAACAATCAGGGAAAGTTTCAAGGAAGTTTCTTGGTGTTGCAAATGTTGTGATCACCAAATGACGTAAAACACTGAAGAGACTCAAAACTGTACTGAACGTGAATACCCACACCACAACACAATAGCTAACCAAAAACGTTGAAATATAGGGTAGACCTCGTGTTTCCTTTTCATGATGTATTTTTATCCAGTTTATTTTCTTATCTTCTCGTTTCTGCATATTTATACACTTTTTTATATTGTTAAACATCATGAATAAACCAGTATTGTATGTATATTTTAACTAACAATAGTTTACTCAATACCAAGAAATACCCCTAAAAATTTAACACCTAATTCTAAAAGACACTTATTACCTAGGGACCTACTCCTAATTCTAAAAGACACCTGTTACCTAGGGACTTACCTAGGGACTATAACAAGTTCATGTTAGTTTGTATAGGTTTAATGGTTTAAATAGCTGTTTCCTTAAGGCGGGGGTACACGTGAATTTGAATGAAATTTTAAGAGGTTTAAATAAGGGATAGAAGAAAGAAAATGATGTTTGGAACATCAACAGACAGTTGATACCCACGCAAGAGAACCCCAGGTTGCTAGTGGACTAAATTGGCGTCCGTCTATTAATTATTAACTACAAATTCTAATTTTAAAACTTCACTAAATCTTCAATATTTCTTATTTCTTTTTACAAATCCTTTGAGAAAGACTATTTCCTCCCAAACATACCCAAAATCACCCAAACATTTATAAAACACCCCATAACATAGATTCATGAGATGAGCAGAGAGTGTTTGGATTGCTTGAAGCGTGAACGAGATATTTCCATTAAAGCCATGTCAAGTGGCGGCAAAATGGCGTTCAGGTTCAGTCCCGCCTTAATGAAGAACTTTGCACGCTTTTAGGAGTGGCGAATGGTACCTTCAAATCAGGGTTTTCGGAAAATTTTGGTTCGGTCTCGAAATCTCGGCGGTTTTTGTGTTCAGTCTCGAAGTTTCGTTTGGCTGCTTTTTTTTTTCTCGGAGTCTCCGATTATTTCCGCAAGGTCTCAAAGTTCAAGATACTTTGGTCAAGCATCTTGAAATCTCGGAATTATGGCTCATCAATCTCATATTTATTTAAAAGATATCGTGTTTGGTCACCAAAATATATACACACACACATAAAACATACATAAGTATTATCAATATTAGCTAAGTATGAGCAGGGTTTTCATTAAGATTTCAAGACCGCGTAGCAAGAGATTAGAGTAAAGTCACAGGAGAGTCATTTAGAAACAGCTCTGCTGTTTCTTCCTAGGGAAAAAATAAAGCCTCTTAGACGTGTTTTCCGTGATATTGACCAGCAATCGTTACATCTTTGAATTTCCTTTTAATTTGACTGAAATTAAATATTTCTTACCATATCCAGAAGTCTATTATGTGAGTGTTAAATACTCCTTGAACGAATGAAAGAAGAAGTAGAAGACGAATTTAAGTTGATATAGCGCAAAGCTGCAAATACCGTGTGAACAAGCATTAACCCTACGATGGTACGGAGCGGAAACGTTGGGAAGACAAAACAAATATCGTACTAGTCTAATACAGTGCGAGCGTATTAATGTATGGAGAAACGTCGAGCGGACAAAACTAACATGGTCCACTCTATACTCGCGAATTACAAGTGAATCTCTATTAAACATTTCATTTTGAAATTTGAAATCTACCTCGTCCCCATGGCCCAGCTTCTCCACTTTCAAAATGGCGGGGAGGGTGAAGAAACCCCTGGAAAAGGGAAGAGTCTACCTTCTATAGCTCAGAAGGAGGTCGGACACTTGTTGAGAATTATATAACGTAATGTCGACACTTAGAATTTTATTTTCAATAAATTTTTAAGTGTAAAAAAGAAAATCTAAAATTCCCACTCAGAATTGAACCTGTGACCTCAGCTAGGCTAAGACTTACATAGCCTACCGTACCACAGTACCACCTAGCTTCTAGGGTTGTTTAGGCCTAAATTTAACTTTATAAACTGCTACCCTCAACCTCAACTGAATACTAACCAGTTACTCCGTTATATAAGTCTCAATAAGGTGTCCGACCTCCTTCTGAGCTATGGAATCTAGACTCTACCCTGGTAAAGTATTTTGTTGCATACGTAAAACATAATGAAATGTCTTCATTTCGCTTGAAACAGGGTTCAAGATTGCAGCAAATTAACAAATTGAAGTCAGTTTTTTATGCGTCTGTCCTCCTATTGATGATAAAATTCGTCATAACATTGTCAAAGTGCTGTGGATCCACAGCAAACTTTGACAATGTTATGACGAATTTTATCATCAATAAGAGGACAAAAAAGGAAATTCCATTCTATAGAATCAAATGCTTTTTCAAAGTCTAGGAAAACAGCGAGGCCGGGAAGATTTTTTGTTGCGGTGTAGTTAATAATATCACTGATAAGTCTTACATTTTCTCCAATATATCGTCCCTTAATATAGCCGGTTTGATCAGGGTTTATCACAAGTGGCAAAACAGTTTCGAGTCTTTTTGCAATCGCTTTCGTAGCAATTTTGTAATCTGTATTTAAAAGTGATATAGGTCTCAGATTTCCTAGGAGGTTAGTCGGTTTGTCCTTTTTTGGTACGAGTGTAATAATACCTCTTTTCTGGCATATTGACAGTTGACGTTTTTCAAAGCCGTAGTTGATGCTCGCAATAACATCTTGATTGATATCATCCCAGAAAACTTTGTAAAATTCACTTGAAAAACCATCCGAGCCCGGCGTTTTATTATTGTCCATATCTTTTAAAGCTTGGTAACACTCTTGTTCAGATAGCATACCTTCGCATTTCATAGATTGATCTTCATTAAGTGGTGCTAACAGGGCATTGTTAAAAAATATGTCAAACTCAGAGTTATCGGGATCGACATTATTAGTAGAATACAAGTTTTTATAAAATATTTTCTCTTCTTCGAGAATTTTTTTTCGATCGTCGGTTTCTTCACCGTTAGATAGTTTAAGCTTTGAAATTTTTTTCCTTAGGAAATTTCGTTTTTCAAGATTGAGAAAGTACTTGGAATTTTTTTCTCCATTTTCATACCACCGAGCTTTGCTGCGTAAGATCGTCCCTTTGATTTTTTTATTTAATAATTTTTCTAATTTGGCTTTTAGAACATTATACTCGTTTAGCAATTTGTGGTCATTTTTTGAGGCAGATAGTTTTTCTTGCAGGTTGTTAAGTTTAATTAGCAACTCATTTTCTTTATCTCTTTCTATTTTTGCTTTTTTCTTCGAGTACTGAAGTGTGAAGCTTCTAATTTCCATCTTGATGACATCCCATTTCAAACCAAGATCTGTGACATCCTTGTACTTTTCTCTGAAAATTGAAATATTTTCTCGTATTTTTTTAACATACTTTTCATCTTCAAATAGGCTTGCGTTAAATTTCCAGAAACCAGGGCCGGATCTCTTACGCTGGTCGAATGATTGAATATTTAACATAATAGAAGAGTGATCTGAGAATGGAGTGTGTATGATATTACATTCGTTTGTTACATAAACTAAATCAGAAGTGATTAGGAAAAAATCTAGACGGCTTTGAGACTTGAAAGCCTTGTCTCGCCACGTGTAAGATAAAGTTTGTGGATTTAGTTCGCGCCAAATGTCCGTAAGGGCAAAGTGTGAGCAAAGATTTTCAATTTCTTTTATGACAAAGTGTTTATTCGTGGCTTGTTTAACACTTTTTCTATCTTTAGACGTTAGCGCGCAGTTAAAGTCTCCACCAATTATCAAATTATTATCTGCATAGTCAGCTAGCGTTTTGTTTAGTTCCTGAAAAAACTTGATTTGTTGTGAAGTGTCATTTGGGGCATAAATATTGACAAGTACGAGGCGTTGATTATCTAATTTGGTGTCCAGGATTATTGATCTTCCTTTTTTGTCTTTGATACTTTTTATCACCTCTAACTTATACCGAGGGTTTACAAGAATCATCACACCTTTGCTGTGATTGGATCCATGACTGTAAAAAATTTTCCCGCCCCATTCCGATTCCCATATGTCTATAGTTTGCTTAGTGCTAAAGGTTTCTTGGAGAAAATAGCAGTGAGCGATTTGCTTATGAAGCCATTTTTCTGCGTTTAATAGAGTTGTTCAAACCTCTTAAATTTAAGGAAATAATTTTGAGGGTAATAGAAGAGAAAGTGTTATTCATCTTCAAACTGTTGTAATGAAATTGCGATGTTAACTAACTGACTTGAAGCTAATTGAAAAAAAAAATTGTTTTTAAACTAGCCTGTTGTTTTTGACTCATCCTGCCGTATATCAGACCTGTATCTAAGAAGCAGAACATGAATACAGTACATATACAAAAGACACAAATAACAAAAGAGACAATCTCGCTGCTTTTGTACTCGAACAAAAAAAAAAAAAAAAAAAAAAAAAACGTAAACGATGATAACAAAAAAACAAACACATATTAATGTAAAAACCTTCCTGGGGAATTGTTGCTAAGCAAATTTATAGTTCTTGTTGTGCGGAGTTCGATAAACCTCGCACCGGAATAAACATTCAATCAAAGTCTCCTTTACCTCTTATTTTCCATCATTTCGCTTTTCATCTTCTTAAACTCTTCATCTCGCACTGTTTTCACATTCCCCTTCTCGTCAAGGTACTTCAGGGTAGCGGGGTATGCAATGAAAACCTTTCTTTCTTGCCCTAGCTTCTTCTGTAGGTGTTTTTTATAGGGAACGAGCTCCTTTCGTCGTTCTTGCGTCCTCTTCGCGAAATCAGCCCCGATACCAATTAAGTTTCCGCGAAAGGGATTTTCTTTTAGTCTAGCAGCAGCGTTAGAGAGGATCTTGACCTTATCAGTGTATCGTAAAAACGCCACATGAATTGGTCTTGGTTGTTTCTTGTTGTTGTCCGATCGCTTTGTTGGTGTACGGTGAGCCCGTTCTATTTCTTACTTGTCCACATAAGGTCTCTAGGCCCATGTGAGTAGCTATAAAGCCTTGAATGAATTCTACACAATCTTGTCCTTCTGCTTTTGCTGGGACATTGTAGAATACAAGGTTGTTTCGCCGAGACCTGTTGCGTAATTCTTCAACTTCGTTTTCAAGATCTTCAAGCTTCTCTTTCTCCGCTTTCTTCTCCATGTCTTCTTTAATTTCTGTCACCTCACTGTTAAAGGAGTTTAAGCTTTTTTCCAATTCAGAGACGTTACCTTTGACGGTGCACATATCGCTTTCAAACTTAATTAACTGTTCGTTAATTTTGTCAAGCACGTTCAGCTTTTCTAATTTCATCTGTATATCTTGAATCATCAAGATGGCGTCGTCGGCGAGCACTCGGGAGTGGTTTTCTTCTTCAGAGCTTGAAACCCGCGACCGCTTTTCGCTCGGTTTTGGTGGCATCCTGTAGCTTTTAGTATACGTTTGGTGATAGAAGTACTTATCCGTCAAAAAATTGAAGCGAAATTAATCGTTTTAACCGGTTTATGCTGGAGCGCTTAGAAAGCACGTCTATTCCATTGACTCTCTCGTCCCAGTCCCCCAATTTCCTTTTTAAAGTTCTTGATAAGCTTAACTTTGGACCTGACTTTAAAACTTGGGTGCAAACTTTCTACTGCAATATAACAAGCTGTGTTACAAACAACGGTTTTGCATCTGATTTTTTTAACCTGGAGCGAGGAGTCAGGCAGGGATGCCCTTTGTCAGGCATGCTTTTTGTTTTAGGTATTGAATTACTACTCGGCACTTGCAATTAAACAAAACTCTAAAATTGAAGGCATCGCAGTAGGACCACGTGAAATAAAAATAACACAGTATGCAGATGATACAACGGTTTTTCTAAAAAACCTTAGTTCGATGAGTGAATTGTTGAAGCTCCTGGAAAAGTTTGAAAGATGTTCAGGACTAAAAATTAATCCCACGAAATCAGAAGCTCTTTGGCTGGGAAAATGGAAAAACAGAGAAGATACCCCATTTAACGTTAAGTGGCCAAAATAATCTGTTTTTGCTCTAGGGATACACTTCTCAAATTGCAAGAAAACAAACGACAAATTAAATTTTTATGATAAATTAGATGCTTTGGATAACACGCTAAATAATTGGAAGAGACGAAAATTAACCCTATTAGGCAAGATTAATATTATAAAATCCCTGGGCCTTTCAAAACTTATTTTCAATGCATCTGTACTTCCAGTCCCTGAAAAATTCAGTGATCAGGTAAACAAGATCACCTTTAATTTCATCTGGGGAAACAAAATAGCCAAAATTAAAAAGACTACAATCATTGGCGAACGCGAAAATGGAGGCCTGAACATGATTGATTTTACCTTAATGAACAAAGCTTTAAAATGCATATGGATAAAGCGATTTAAACTGAATGAGAATTCAGCATGGACGGCTATTGCTGATGAAGCCACTTCACACTTGGGGGGGGGGGGGGGGGGAGGGGGGGTTATCTTCCTCTCTAACTGCAACTGTAACGGCAAAGACATTAACATTAAGGAGCTACCACTCTTTTACATAAGAACACTGCAGTACTGGTTTGAGTTAAAAGATGTGCAGAATAATATCAAGCCGTGCACAAAGAAAACGGTTATATGGAACAACAGGGATATTAAAATTGATAATAAAATGATTTTCTATCGAACATGGTTTGATAAAGGAGTTTCCACTTTAGAAAACCTTCTCGACCATAATCTAGATTTCCTCACTTACGAAGAATTTAAAGTCCGATACCAGTTAAAAACGAATATTCTGACTTATTACGGAGTAATAAACGCTATTCCAAATGAATATAAAAAATCTATAAACCAAATGAACACACAGCAAGAGCAACTTACACAGCCATGTCACAACTTGAAAGCACTAACAACCAAAGCTATACATAAAAGTTTTGTTAATCATAAGTAGATAGGAAAGAAGGGTTCTGGCACACTCCTCGGCCGCCCCTTTTTAGCACAAATTATAATTCATTTTACTTTTCCGCTACTTTTAGCACTAACTCTGAATTTGCACGTGCGCGCACGAAAATTGTTCCAAATTCACATATCCCGACTCTCCAAAAATCATTAAAAACAACAAAAAAGTCTGCTAAATTTTTAGCATAATTCACTTATCTCTGCAAAAAATCAACACAAATTCCATAAAAAATTCGATCAAATTCCATCTCATCCAAAAAAGTCCCACAAAATTCACCAGAATTCCATCTTTTTTGACAAAGAGCGGCCTCAGAGTTGCGCCAGAACCCTTCTTTCCTATCTACTTGTGGTGGGTGAATGAGGGATAAAACTTTTCTTCCAAAAAGTTTTCAGGAAAAAAGATTTCAGGAAAAAGATTTTGATTTCAAAAAGATTTCTCCCAAAAACTTTTCAGGAAAAATATTTTTTATTTCAAAAAGTTTTCAGGAAAAATATTTTTTCTCCCAAAAACTTTTCAGGAAAAATATTTTTTATTTCAAAAAGTTTTCAGGAAAAATATTTTTTCTCCCAAAAACTTTTCAGGAAAAATATTTTTTCTCCCAAAAACTTTTCAGGAAAAATATTTTTTATTTCAAAAAGTTTTCTCCCAAAAACTTTTCAGAAAAAATATTTTTCCCAAAAACTTTTCAGGAAAAATATTTTTTATTTCAAAAACTTTTCAGGAAAAATATTTTTTATTTCAAAAAGATTTCAGGAAAAATATTTTTTCTCCCAAAAAGATTTCTCCTAAAAACTTTTTCAGGAAAAAAAAGATTTTCTCCCAAAAACTTTTCAGGAAAAAAATATTTTTTCTCCCAAAAATATTTCTCCCAAAAACTTTTCAGGAAAAAGATTTTTTATTTCAAAAAGTTTTCAGGAAAAATATTTTTTATTTCAAAAACTTTTCAGGAAAAATATTTTTTATTTCAAAAACTTTTCAGGAAAAAGATTTCTCCCAAAAAGTTTTCAGGAAAAATATTTTTTATTTCAAAAAGTTTTCAGGAAAAATATTTTTTATTTCAAAAAGTTTTCAGGAAAAAGTTTTCTCCCAAAAACTTTTCAGGAAAAAGATTTTTTTTATTTCAAAAACTTTTCAGGAAAAAGATTTTTTATTTCAAAAAGTTTTCAGGAAAAAGTTTTCTCCCAAAAACTTTTCAGGAAAAAGATTTTTTATTTCAAAAAGTTTTCAGGAAAAAGTTTTCTCCCAAAAACTTTTCAGGAAAAAGATTTCTTATTTCAAAAAGTTTTCAGGAAAAATATTTTTGATTTCAAAAAGTTTTCTCCCAAAAACTTTTCAGGAAAAATATTTTTTATTTCAAAAAGTTTTCTCCCAAAAACTTTTCAGGAAAAACTTTTCTCCCAAAAACTTTTCAGGAAAAAGATTTCTCCCAAAAACTTTTCAGGAAAAATATTTTTATTTCAAAAACTTTTCAGGAAAAATATTTTTTTATTTCAAAAACTTTTCAGGAAAAATATTTTTTATTTCAAAAACTTTTCAGGAAAAATATTTTTTTATTTCAAAAAGTTTTCAGGAAAAAGATTTTTTATTTCAAAAACTTTTCAGGAAAAAGATTTTTTATTTCAAAAAGTTTTCAGGAAAAAGATTTTTTATTTCAAAAACTTTTCAGGAAAAAGATTTTTTATTTCAAAAACTTTTCAGGAAAAACTTTTCTCCCAAAAACTTTTCAGGAAAAAGATTTTTTATTTCAAAAACTTTTCAGGAAAAATATTTTTTTATTTCAAAAACTTTTCTCCCAAAAACTTTTCAGGAAAAATATTTTTTATTTCAAAAACTTTTCAGGAAAAAGATTTTTTATTTCAAAAAGTTTTCAGGAAAAAGATTTCTCCCAAAAACTTTTCAGGAAAAATATTTTTTATTTCAAAAAGTTTTCAGGAAAAACTTTTCTCCCAAAAAGATTTCAGGAAAAATATTTTTTATTTCAAAAAGTTTTCAGGAAAAAGATTTTTTTATTTCAAAAAGATTTCAGGAAAAAGATTTTTTTATTTCAAAAAGATTTCAGGAAAAAGTTTTCTCCCAAAAACTTTTCAGGAAAAATATTTTCTCCCAAAAAGATTTCAGGAAAAAGATTTTTTTATTTCAAAAAGATTTCAGGAAAAAAGGGAAAAAAAGTTCATTTCAATTTGGAAAAGAAGCTGTTTTTCTTCATCAACTACTTTTTATCCCCCTGAATTGGAGGAGGAAAAATTCATTTCAATCTCCAATGACCAATAGCTAAAGTGTTCACTCCATCATCCATCACAACTCTCTTGTCATCATCAGCACTCAAAGCCACTTTCAAAATCTGCTCAGTGAAAATCTCATGCAGATGTGATCGGAGAGAAACATTTTTCATTGGAGGAAATTTTTCACCATGAAGAACGCGCACAAAATCTTCATGTGAAATCCTATTTTTAACCACATTCTTTTTTGTTCCCTTTGCTTTCTTGATTCCTTTTCCCTCATCCATCTTGATGGAATAACATTTTGGTCTCAATCCAACAAATTCACGAATGATTTTTCCTCCTGCTTCATCTTTAAACATTCCTAAAATTTTCTTGTTTTTCCCAACGGGAAAGCCATTTTTCACAGCGAAATGATCTTTCGGATATCCAGATGTGTCAAACCATTTCTCAACATCTCCAGCAGTGTCAGCGAAGAAATCATCCGTCTCAATCTCCAAAATCAGGGAATCTGTATCAGAATAGAGAACTTTCACACTCTCCCACTTTTTCTTCACATAACCATAATGAAATTTGAACATGTGAATTTTGGAGAGATCAAGAATTGCTGCTCCAACAAAGATTGGTTTGTTCAAAACGACTTTTGTTTTCCTCATATGAACAGCAGCCACTTTATCTCCAAACTTGGCTGCGTGTTTGAAGTTGATTTTTTTCACCAAGTTTGCTTTTTTCTTCCTATCATTCACCAGTTTCATGTCAATTCTGTTTCGCACATTTTCCATGGTTTTCCCGTAAACAGCATTGCTTGCCAGTTTGAAAAGATCTTTCTCAAAATCATTTTTGGCTGCTGTTCTCAGTTTCGTATTCCATTCAATGAAAGGTTTCATGAAAGCTTCATTTCTGAATCCAATTCCCCTCCAAATCTTTTTCAGTTTCATTCCCAGGGAAAGAAAGAGTCTCAGACTCCTTCCATCCAAAATCATTTTTTCTTTATCCATCAAGTTGGGAATTAACTTTTTGAATCCCCCAACTTCCAGGAGTTCAGGCGCTAAAGGAAAATCATTGTGGAAATCATGATTTTCATCTGGATATTCCAAGTCAACTTCCAAAACACATCCAAAACCTTCTTCATCAATAATCTTCTCCCATTTCTTCAAAACCCCTTCACTCAACCATTCAAATCCTCCCACAGGGAGTGGTTGCACCATCGCAGTTGGATAAAGGGAATTTGCATCGAGATAAACGATGAACTTTGATGGTTGGGAAGGATTAAAATCTTCCATAAATTTGTTGTTTGCCTGAGAAAATCTGTGAAAGACTGTGGAAACTCCTCCACGAATTTGCCTTTCAAAAAACCGAAACATTTCCACATCTCCTTCACAAATCAATTCCAACTCAACTCCTGTCATCTTCAACATAGCATCCCAAAAGAAAGAGGGGGCAGTCAAAAACCATGCGGGGTCCAACAGATAGTTTTCCAACAAAACTTTCCTAAAATTTTCCACCACATCTGTCAGGAGAAAAACATCCGTCTTCAAATAGAGATCATGATATTCTCCCATGTCCAACATCCCAAATTTTCTCCAGACATTTTCAGCATGAGCAAAATCTTCATCTGAAATTCCTTCTCCAGACAACTGGGAGAAAAAAGCATCTTTCCCAGGAAGTTCACAATTAAATTTCTCAAATGAATCCATGAATTCATAGGGAAAAACTCCTTTTCTGGAAAGCAAATCAACATCAACATCATCTGGGAAAATCTTTTTAAGCAATGCAAATCATTTTTTCCCAAATTTCCAACAAGATTTGCCAAAGAAGAATTCATAAATTTCAGGGAGTCAACAAAGCGAATCTCATGTTTCAAATCATGTTTTTTTCCCTCTTCATCTTCAAATGTTCCCCAAACAATTTTCAGGGAGAAAGAAACATATTTTTCGTCATTGTTTGGGATTGCATCAATCTCCCCAAATTCATTTCCCATGTTTTTGATGAAAAGATGGGAATCATATCCATCTAAATTGTGAATGAAGACTGGAGTGAAATCTGGCACTTTCGCTTGCAGATTACAATATTCATGAGCAGCTCCGCGAAATTCCCCAGTCAGATGACAATGATCAGCAACTTTTTTTTCCTCAATCTTTTTCCTGCAAAGCCAACAAATATCAGTTTTCTCAAATGCTTCCTTTTCTCCTTTCTTCCAAAGAATTCTCTTCCAATTTTTTCTCAGCATTGGTCTTCGCACATCATTCAGAATCCATTTCACCTGATCAACTAATTTCACCAGAAACTCTCTCCCAACATCATCTCCTTCTTTTCCACGAAAGAAAACTGGGGAGAAATCAACCCCAACTTGGCTCACAGGAAGAAAACAAAAGCTGCAGGGAACATGATGCTGAATTTGCTCTGTTTTTTCCCCAATTTTCTTTTCTGTTTTCTCCAAAATCGACTCAAAATCAGCGTAGATGACAAAGGGAACGGTTGTTGCGCATTGAACTTTCTTGAATTTCATGATTGATTTTTCTGGAGGGAGAACAGCTTTCACTCCATCATCCATGCAAAATTCTTGATGAACATCGAGTGTTTCTTTGGAGTTGAATGAATTGAGACAACCATCACAAACATGCCTTTGGTTTTTGTTTTTGGAATCTTCTCCAAACCACAATCGATTCAAATTCTTCACCAAAGCGAAATGTTCATTTTCTCCGCTTTTCAGTTTGAAAAGAATCACATGATTTTCTTTCTTTTCCCTTGCTTTTCTCAAAGTCACGATTTGTTTCCCATCAACAATCCCCAAGACATTCACAGAAATGTTATTTTGTCTTTCAAATCTGTCAATGTCTCTCCATGAAATGGGGAATGAAATTCCTTCCCAATTGAATTCCTCGCATTGTTTTCTCAACAAAGGAGTGATTCTTTGTGGATTTTTCTCCACTGGATTTTTCCATCTTCCAATGCACCACTTGAAGCACTCATCATCATTTTCATTTTTCATGTTTGTTATTGCTTTTTTTGCAGCAAGCCAATCAGGAAGTGGAATGAATTTTCCAACAGTCATTTCATCCAGATGGATTTCCAATCTTTCAACTCGCAAGAATCTCCAGTTGCTTCTTCCCCTTTGGAAATTCCGCATGTTTTCCAACATCCTCTCATTCATTTCTCTCAGCAATTTTTCCAAGTCACTTCCCTCAAAAACTTCTTCAACCAGGGAAGAAAAGAAGGCATCATTTTCAATGGCTGTTCCCTGTGCCAAATCATGAGAAATCATTCTGCAAACCAAAACCATTTTCACTTTGAACCCAAAATGTTTCTTCAGAATTTCAACCACATTTCCTTTCACGTTCTTCAAGAATCCTTCTGCGGAATATCCTTCTTTTCCCTTGACAACAAAAGTCGATCCACCCAACCCCCGTTTTTCTTCAATATCAAACTCAGGTCTCTTCAGCATTTCTCCAATCTTCGTGTTCAACTTCAAAAGTTTTTCCCGGGCTCTTTCCTTCAGATTCCAATCAACTCTTTTTTTCATCTTTCCAAACCAGGAATTCATTGAATCAATGGATGACTCAACAACTGTCGAGATTCTTTCTGGAAGAACTTTTTGAACAGCTGATTTCACTTCGGGAAAAGATGTTTTCTTGATGATTTTTCTCTGTGGGTTTTGCAACTCTTTTTCCAGATCAGCTTTTTTCATCCGGGAGAATCCAACCATTCCTTCCGAACGTGCACGATCTCTCAATTCTTTTAAAGTTGACATTTTGAATGAAAAAGAAAAAAAAATGTTTTCATTCAAAATGAAGTTTTCAATCCAGGAAGAAGGAAAAGAAAAGCAGATTTTTTTCACATTCAAAGAAGCATCAGAAAAAACTGGCATTCCGAATTCCACCATTTGGAGGTTCATCAAAAACAATTCAGAAAACAAAAAGTTCACCAGAAAATCAGATAAAAAAGTTTTCTTCATTCAGGAAGAAATAACAGATGAACCCTTTCTCCAAGTTGATGGAGAAGATATTTTTGATTGTGATGAAATAGAAAAGTTTGGAATTTCAAACACAGTTTTTTTCAATCAAATTCTCAGGAAGAAAAACCATTTCCTTGATTCGGAGGAGATCTCTCACCGCATCACATGGAAATCTCCTGAATTTGATTTCCTTATTGATAGATTGAGGGAAAATCAAAGGGATACAAAAATCATTCAAAAGACAAAAAAGAAATCATGGCCAAAATCAACCATAAATCACGCTTCAGTTTTTGCAAATGATAAAGACCTTGTAGACCTCATTGAAAAAGTTTGAATTTTCATTTCCAAGAAATGAAAAATCAATCCTCTTCTTCTTCATCTTCAAAGTCATCAAACGCTGAAACGTTTCCATGGAATTTTGTTACAAAACAAGAATTGATTGAGCATGTGATTGATTGACAATTTCCACAAAAGATGCGTGAAATGCGGAGGATGACATGTCCTGTCAGTTTTTCTCCAATGTGGTCATGGGGATCGAAACGAATGGATTTTCTTTGTCCAACTTCCCCTTCACCAAATTTCGAGAATGGGACAGAGATGTTGCCTTTTCTGTCAGTCCACAGCTTGCTCCAAACTTTTTCCATTTCACTTCGATCTGTTTTAATCAAGTTGAAATCGGTGGATGTGAATTTCCCAAATTTTGATTTCAGTTTCAAAACTACTTCTTTGTTTTCCATCGCCAACTTTCTGATTTGCGTTTCAATTTCCTGAAACTTTTCCTTGAGTTCAGGAGGAGATTGATTGAGATTGATTGCCAATGAAAATCCGTTTTCATTCTTGAAGATTTTGAAAATACATTTCATGATTTGAACTGTGATTGGCTTCTCATTGATCCGGAGAGGAATTTCAACAAATGGATGTGTTGTGTTTTTCAGAATTGGTTCTCCCGTTTTGATTTCACTTACCTCGACATTCATTTTCTTTGGAGGAAAAAAAAATAATTTTTTTTTTATTTAAAAATGGAAGAAGAAGATTTCGAAAGAACGATGGAAGACAGTGATTATATTATAGAATTGATGAATCTCGGGTTTCTGGATGATTTGGTGATAGAAATTATTCTAGAAATTAGAGAAAGAGGTGAACACCCAGAGGACTTAATTAATATGTTCACGGAATATGATTTTAATGGAGATGATTTTGAATACGGTGAGTTCTCAGCATCAGAAATTGTTGAACTGTTTATGGAACCCTCATCGCTTGGGAATGTGATATGAGATCACTCAAACAATAAATCATATTTCTTCTCAAACTTCTCCAAATCCAATCCCAAATCAATCACAATCCCATCAACCACCTCCATTGCTGGAAGGAATTCATTTCGAATGAATTTTCCACTTCTCAAAGCAAAACGCAGGTCAGTCAGAGTTTTCTCATAGGTTGTGAACGCGAACTTCGCCATATCAATTTTGTTTCCATATTTCTTCATTTCATTCCCTGTTTTGACAACCAATCCTGCACCTGAAATCACTCCCAAAATCACAGGATTCATTGTCACTCCTCCAGCAATCGCTCCAATCGCAACAAGAGCTGAAGATGTCAAATTCACAAACAAATTCATCTTTTTGAAATGTTTGTGAGCTCTTTTCAAACACCAAAATCTTTTGTGATAGAATCGGAAGAGTTGCTTGATCTCTTCCAGTTCTTCTTTCTCAATGTTGGGGTTAATGTGGTTGAAACTGAAGATGCTCTGCCTTCGCTGATCACGGCTTGGTCGTAAAGATTTAATTCTTTTGATGCTCATTTTTAGACTTCAAACAATAAAGAAACCCGGTAACTAAAAGATGTGGGAGGGTTTGTGGTGAACGGTCTGACCTGAATAGAATCCAATGCCTTCAATGGGAGATTAATCGGTATGGTTTGTGTTCTGCCGTCTTTGGGTGATGTGAAGGTTCTTTTTGCAATTTCAACGCTGATGGGTGGATAAGATGGGTAGCCTCGATGCGTAGCATAAGTAACAATTGACTTTAAGGTACAATCAATGGGAATCAACAAATCATCATCATCCCCATTAAATTTGATATATAATGCTGGCTGACCCAGATGCCCACTCAAGAAAAAAGATGATTTATTTCCGATTAGTTGATGACCATTCATATCTAAATCAGTTTGCATAGTCATCGTCTGATTTTCATAAACGAAAGGAGCATCATAAACAGAACTTGGCACATCTGATTGAGAACCTTTGACGCCATAAATAATCAGATTTGCTGGGCCTTGAACAGCTGATGATGCTGTTCCTTGCCATTTCAGATCCAAATAGATGAATTCAGGGGGAGTAATCTGCCATTTATGCATGTGAATGATTGATCGAGAATAGTTGGAAAACTTCTTCGTTGATTGTTGATTGATATTCAAGCTGGTCGAAACAACGTCAACGCTCACACCCGTCATGGAAGCGGGGAAGAATTCAATGCAAATCGTATATTCCCCTTCTGGAAGCTTCAGCATATGGAAACCAAGTCGACCAGAGTATTCATTAAAAACATCTTTTGTTATTTTCAAATCATACGCTTTTTTATTGATCTGATGGGGTGAACTTGTAAAATCAGATAAACCAGTCACTGTCATATTATGTTCAGCTCTGGATTCACCCACATCCTCCATCAAATACCGGAATTCATCCTTCAAGTGGGAGGTTGAAGATATATGCGATTCATTGACATATTTTTTAAGCTCAGTTTCTGTTTTGATCAGTTCCACTGCCAGAGCTACTGTCTTGTTATTTAACTGTGTATCGACATATTGTTTTGATGTTGCTTCATTGGATGTTTTTGGATCGGGAAGACCAACAAGTTTTTCTCCTCCCATATCCAATTCCCCAGTCATTGTTCCACCTGATAAAGAAAGCTTATTAGCTGCCAGCCCGGAGACTGCCGTGTCCACATATTTTTTGTTGACTGCTTGATCGATTGCTGTTGGATCTTTCACGTTGAAGATGAAATTCGTTCCCATATCCAAGCTTGTTTCCATTGGAAATGTTTCTTTTCTGCTGACAAAAACATTCTTTGCATCGTCATAGGAGATCAGATTGTTATAGTTTGCGGAAAGATCCTCATAAGTCTGCTGTTTTGATTGTGTGACATGAAACAGTCCTTTCAAATCGATGTCTTTCGTCACTTCATGCGTGTGAGCAGGTGCAGCTGGGTGATATTTTTTCAGCGTTACCATATTCACAGCAGAAAGATCTTGATTTTCATCTGTATCCAGATTTGTGATCAGTTTCCGATCCATGTCAATCTCTCCAGGAAGAATCAGTTTCTTTCCCCTGAGGTCCAGATCTCCAGTCATATGGGAGGATCCATCAACCTGCAAAGAATCTGCTCTCAATTGAATCAGTTTGGTTTCCACACTTCTGTCTAGCGTGTCAACTTGATGTTTTGTAACTGCATCACCATTTGCTGTTCCTTCAGCGACATTGACCAGTTTTCTGTTTGACATGTCATAATCCCCTGTGGATGTCAGTTTAAAACCAACTCCTGGCAATCCATCTCTTCCATCTCGACCCCCTCGGGAAGTGCTTGTTGTTTCAGAAAGCAATCCATTTGAATAGCTCATTTTAAAGTCTTTCATCAAAGTTTTTGGCAATGAATTTCCTCGGCTTATCCACATAGAGGAAAGAGAATGGATCACGCGTGGCTTTCAGATAATCTTCTTTGGTGATGTTATTCTCCCTGCAGATCGCGGTAATTTCTTTGTTGCTGGGGAATTCAAAGATGCAAAAATGTGAGCAATTCAGTCGAATATCTTTTGGTGTTTGGAAATAGCTTTGTGAAAGATAGATGACAGAACAATTCCGGTGCCTGCCTTGGATAAAATAATCAACCAGGGGTTTTTGATTCTTTTCGCAAACAAAATCATCGAAAACAACCAGCTTTTGATTCACCCCAGATAATTCAGAAACTGGGATGATTTCATCCGGGGATGCCTCCACAACATCATACCCAGCTTCTTTGCTGATTGGGCGAAATGTTTTCAGCAGATGTTGATATTTGGTTTGGTCAAGATTTTTTGCATAGAGATAAATTTTATCGTAGAAGAGCAGCGGGCGGAGGATCATATCCAGAAGAACATTTGTTTTCCCCGATCCTGAAGGGCCGCAGATCAACATTCTGAAAGCTCGATCCGGCATGAAGGGATGAAGCTGCGCGAAATTTGTGATTGGGTCATGGCAATCATAATTTGGAATCTTCATTTTATTATGTTCAACATCATGTTCTACATCATGTTCTACATCCCAAATTTGTATTTGTGAGACATAAAATGAGTTTATTGAAATGGCAACAACTTGCAAAAAGCAAATCTGCTTTGGGACGAAAAAATAATTTAGTTCACAATGCTATCACCCAGAAAAAGTTGGGTGAAGAGACAAGTCAAATCGGACTTGAAAAAATGTTCAAGCCAGTCACATCGAAACTGGATGAAGTTGTGGCATCGAATTTGAGGCAGCCAGCTTTTCCAGTTCGGAGGAAAAAACAAGTCGTTGGAGAAAAACCAGGCATAGATTATTATCCCGAAGTCGATCCATTTGAAGAGATGGATGTTGGTGGTTTGTTTGATGATGAGATTGTGCCACCTCAAGCAGCTAAACAAATCCCAGCAAATCCACCAACCTATGAAGAAATAAAGCAGGAGGCAGGAGATGACCAGCCTCTATATGAAGAAGATGATCCACCTACCTATGAAAAAGCTACTGAAGGGGAAGCAAATAAATTACTAGCTGACTTGGATATCTTCACTTATAAGACAGTGGATAAGGCACTTAATAACCCAGATTTCTCCGCAACACAGAAAAAAAATTATCTTGAGAAAGACGTTCTTGCCGAGGCAATCTTTAGAAGAAGACAATTAAACGGTTACAAAGCTTCTTTCACCAAAAAGTTTAAAAAGAGGGAAATAACAGCAGAGCAGAAACAAATACAACATGAAAGAATAGATCGTTCAAGGAGAGCTCTGAATGATTACATAAACCATTACACAAAGAAAGCAAAAACATTTTCAGGCTCTGGGTTGAGGAGAAGAAAAAAAGGTGGAGCCATCCGTTTGTTCTCCAATCCCAAAGATCTTCTCCAGAAACTTGAGGTCATCATTGGCTCCATTCTTGCTGGGAATACAAACGTTGACATCAGAAATACTGGAGTTGCAATTCTCGATCTTCTCCTGAAAGAGGGGGTCATCAACAAATCCCAGCATGAGAAGCTCTACAAAAACTATTTCAGACCTTAAAATGGAAATCGAAAGAGAAATTGTTTTATCCTCCTTTTCCGTCAAGACAGGCGGAAACAAACCAGAAAATTTCACAACACAATTCTATCGGCCCATTGCTTTGGATCCAAATGAACAATATGTTGTTGGGCTTAACAGAGTCATCAATATGAGTTTTACGTGGTATAACATCAATGCTGGACGCAAGAATCAACTGATTAGGTTTAGCTCCGACGGTGGGAAAACATTTTCCGATATCACCTTCCCAGCTGGAGTTTGGGAATATGAGGGGATGAATAACTTTATTCAAGAAGCAACAGTGGTGAAAGAAGCTGGAAAAGATGACATTTTCCCAATCAATCTTGCTTTTAATACAACAACCTTCAGAGTAACAATCACACTGGCAGAAAATTATCAGCTTGATCTCACCCAATCCAACTTCAGCGATCTCGTTGGTTTTGAGAAAAAGATTCTGAAGGATAAAGTCAACATTGGCCCCAGAGTTCCAAACCTCAGTCAAGATACTGATATGTTAAACGTTCATTGTGATTTAACAAGTGATTCGCTTGTTGATGGAGCAGAGAGTGATATCATCTTCTCCTTTTCAACATCTGTTCTGAAGCCATCATATAGTTTCACGTTGGAGCCCATGAGAGTAACATTCAACCCTGTGAATAAAAACACAATAAGCTCCATTCGAATCTATATCACCGATGGCCGAAGGCGAGTTGTTGATTTGAATGGAGCTGATACAGCGTTCTCACTTTTATTGAAAAAGGTAATAAAATGAAATCATATGAGTTCTCTCGTTATTATCACCCCAAATTGGGGCGGTTTGTTTATCGGCACAAAGGATCTGGTGCTATTGTGGATAATATTTTTCGCCCAATGAGAGCAGTGGCATCAGCCGTTTTCAAGAAATTCGCTAAACCCATTGCGGAAAAAGCATTGGAATCAGGTATTTCTCACGCTGGAGATAAACTTGGTAAAAAAGCAGCTGAAAAATCTGGTGATTTGATTATGAAAAAACTGGGAAATATGAGAATTGGGAGCAAAAAACAACCAGCTCGACCACAATCAACCCCTGCGTCAACCTCCGGAGCGCGACCGCAGGGAGAAAGTTCTGATGATATATTGAACAGGTTGATCTCTGGACAGGGAATCCGAAAAAGAAAAAAAAGAATATAAAATGGCTTTTCGATCGAATGAATATCTTCAAAGAAATGAATTAGTGCGCTTCCAGCTGGATGACACAATCAGAGCTCCAGCTAATGGACAACCTCAAGACAAAGGTGGTTATAAATTCACAATTAATGACCGATCTGCATTTTACGATTGGTATAATGCTTATTTCGAGGTGCAGTTTCAACTCCAAAAACTGGCGGATGGTGCTGGGTATGCAGCAGCTGACAGGATCACAGTGATCAATGGCGCTCATTCCCTGATTAAGCACATAAAGATTAGATCTTCAGCAAAGATTGTTTATGATACTGATAATCTGCACAAGGTCTGTTTTGCAAAGAATTTGTTAGAATACTCCGATGACTTCAGCAGATCAGTCGCCAAGAACAGTTTCTGGTATTTGGATACGACTAGAACAACAGCTGTTGGAAATGCTGGATTTGAAGCGAGGAGGTTGCAATCTCAAGCAGTTCAAGACAATGGAAATGGTGGTGCAAAGAACATCAACGTGATTATTCCTCTGAATCGTTTTTCCTTTTTCGAAGAGTTGGAAGATAAGATGCTTGTACCCATGCAGCTTCAATTTGAGATAGCCCTCAATGCTGATGGGGAACTCATTCATATGGCAAACGGCGTTGATGCTGGAAGAGTTGTTGTGAATAGGTTTTTACTTTGGGTTCCCAGATTAACACCTAAAGATTCTCTTTATGACAAATTTGTCAGCTCATTCCTGAAAGAAACACAATGGAAATATCTGAGGGAAATGTATCAGCAATCTGCTCCCTCGCAGTCATCAGGATTTTTCCAGATCTCAGCGAGCATTGACAATGTGAGGCATATTTTTGTCCGGCTGAAAAGAACCGATCCGCCCAATGATGACCGTGCAGAAGATAACCCATATCTGATGGACACTTTCAAGCTGAATGCGGCAGATAACGCCTCATCCTTGTTGAACTGTCGATTGGGATATGGAAATGGTGTTTTCTACCCGGAAACAGAGTATGACAGTGAAAGCAAAGTAAGAATATTCCAGGATGTCATGGCTTATGCAATGCGGAAAAATGATTTTAACACTGGAACACAGCTGAATCTGGCCAATTTCAATTCTCTTTATGGATTGATTTATTTCGATCTGACTTATCAAACTGAAAAACCAACAAGAGATCCCAAGCAGTTGATATTTAGATATCGATTGAGCGCAGATGCAGCTGCAAACTTCAATGTACATGCGATAGTTCTCTATGAAGAACTGGTGAAAATTGATAAAATTGGAAATGAGCTGGTCATTGTGTGAGGGCTGTGAGCGAGCAAAAAACATATGTTATCATTTAAAATGACAACATATCACCCATATAAAGTAAATTTATCTGAAGGGCAAAAAAACAAGCTTGGAAGAGCATTCCGAACAAACAGCCCTATCACCCTGAGATTGGGTGGCAATCAAACAAGCGGAAGTGATGAGCTGATGCTCACGGCAAATCAAATAAGACGTATCAACAAAGCTGCGGCTTTGGGAAAGGGAGTTGAAATCAAAATATCGAAAACGCAAATCAAAAAGGTGATGAGGCAGGGTGGAAGTTTATTTTCTGCTATTGTTCCCTTAGTGAAAACATTGGCACCCACCCTAGGTAAAACACTTGGGTTGTCAGCATTGGCTGGTTTGGCGAGTGAAGGAGCAAGTCAAGTCGTCAAAGCAATAAGTGGAAAAGGCGGCGGTCAGGTGGGTGGGTTTCTCATCCCCCAAGATAAAATTCAGAAACTGATTGACAATAAACATTTGTTGACAAATAAACAGAAACAGGACATTTTGGTTGCCCTTAAATCAGGAGGACAGTTGGTGATGAAACCATCCGCAAAACAGTCTGGTGGATTGTTGGGAAGTGTGCTGGCATCCATTGGAATCCCATTGGCACTTGACATGGTAAAGAATTTGTTTGGAAAAGGAGCGCCGCGCGTTGGCCGACCAAAAGGAAAAGGAGCTCCAAGATTGGGAGCGTATCCTCCCCCATTTATTGGTAACTGGGGACGAAACCCTGTTGGGATGGGTAAAAAAAAAATCAAAAAAGGGCAAAGGACTTCTGCTGGGGACGAACAGCCCATTCAACAACATCCCAATTCTCGGGGCAATATTGTGAGGCCTAAATTTGTAATTAAACCGCTGTCAAATATTGATCTGTTGAAGTGGATTGAATATCTGAGGATTCCTAATTTCAAAGGCATCTTTGCGAGAGATCAATTCATGCCACAAAAACACAGCCCCTGCATCATCAATCTTGATTCACTTGAAAATGCAGGAACTCATTGGGTTTGTTGTGCTCCGGGGAAAAAATTCACGTGGTATTTTGACTCTTTTGGAATGGGATTTCCCAAAGAATTCAAAAGTTCCAAACCGGTGATCTGGAACACAAGTCAATATCAAAACATAAACAGTGTTCTTTGCGGGTATTATTGCCTCTTCTTCCTCCATCAATGGTCGCAGGGGAAAGATTTCTATGATATTCTCAAACCTCTCAGTTTGACTGATACGACGCAAAATGAAAGATTCATAAAAGAATATTTCGATTGAAAATGAAGTCATATTGCGTGAAGGAGAAAAAACAAACTGAATGTGTTGGGCCATCTGGAACCATGACCGCAAAAAATGGAAGAAAGATGTGGTTTTGCCATTGCGCTTCCTGTGGAATCAAAAAGACAAGATTTGTGAAGGCAAAGCCCTCGGGAAACTGAGTCTGCCCTCACAAGGTGGGGGCTTTGGTGAATTAGCATTGACTGGCGTTGCTCATGCTCTTCCCTGGCTCGGGAAAAAAACAGTTGAAATGGGGAGATATGGAGCCAGTGAATTGTTGCGAAATAAGAACACTCAAAGGAAAGCATTGGATTTTGCCCTGGACAAGATGAAACCATTTCTTGCCAAAACCTCTTCCGATATGCTGAATCAACTGTCCACGGCGATTAGACCAAACAGAAAATATAAGACAGATCGAGCTGATTTGGATGGAAGAGGATTGGATGTTCATAACTTGATTGGGAAACTGCCAAGGCCAAAGAAAGGTTTCACTCTTCCCGGGCATAACTATACCGGTCCATGGAACCCATTGGATAAGCAAGTCAGATTTGACGATACTGGAAAGATTCTTGAAATTATGCAACAACCAACAGGAAAAACAGACGCAGTTGCTATGCAGCACGATGTGGATTATTCAGTTTGCGCAAAACAATCAAACCCGCGTCAATGTAAAAATAAAGCAGACAGGAAAATGGTTGCCGCTTTGGATTCCATTCCCTGGAAAGAAAGACAGTGGGGTCATGCTTTGGCGAGAAACACCATTGATGCAAAACAAAAACTTGGTTTGGGTGCCCCAAAAAACGGGAAAAGATTTTGAGTGAAGGCTGGACTCAAAATCTGGCAAATGAACTTCACCAGCCAATCAGGAGAAGATTTCCAAAGAGAAGAGTTATTGCATATGGCGTTGACAACATTTGGGCGGCTGATCTGGTTGAGATGGGGAAATATTCAAAGTGGAATAAAGGAATAAGATATATCCTGATGGTGATCGATATCTTCTCAATGTTCGGTTGGATTCGCCCCCTGAAAGATAAGAGAGGACAAACAGTGGCCGATGCTTTCCAATCTATATTTGCAAAGAGAAAACCGAAGATGCTTTGGACTGATAAAGGAAGTGAATTTTTCAATGGAACTATGAAGGATCTCCTGAATAAGAATGGGATAAAATTGTATACCACAGAGAACGAAGAAAAGTCATCTGTGGTTGAACGTTGGAATAAGACGATGAAGGAGAAACTCTTCCGGATGTTTTCTGCTAACAATAATACGGTGTTTTTTGACAAACTAGATGAGTTAGTGGATCAATATAATCACCGTTTTCATTCGAGCATTCGGATGACCCCAACGCAGGCAAGCGAACGGAAAAATGAGAAAAAGGTTTTCGCTAATCTTTTCGGAGACATGATTTATGCAAAACACAACCCAGCAAAATTTAAAGTCGGCGATAAAGTCCGAATTTCAAAATACAAACGAAAGATATTCGACAAAGGTTTCACCCCGAACTGGACCGAAGAGATATTTGTCGTTGATGAGATTTTAAACACAAATCCTGTAACGTATAGGTTAGTCGATCTGTTGGGAGAAAAAATAACTGGATCATTTTACGAGGCGGAAGTTCAAAGGACAACGCAAGATATTTTTCGCATTGAAAAGGTTATTCGCCGGGATAAGAAGAAAAAGAAAGCCTTGGTTAAATGGAAAGGATATCCCGTTGGATTCAATTCTTGGGTTCCGCTGAGTGATGTGGAAAAGCTATCTTAGAAAATATGAATGTTTCACATTCATATTTATGAAATAACACCTCTTACCTTCAATTCCCGGTGGATTTCCCAGAGGAGATCACTTTGTTTTTGGAGTTCATTTTTGAGAATCTTGTATTCCTCTTGGAGATTGATGAATGATTCAAAGAGGAGTTCTATTGTGTCTTCCTCTTCTTCATTTTGCTCTGCTTCTTCCATCTCTGAATCAGAGACAATGAATTCCTCATCAGATGTTGTTGGGGTTTCATCTTCACTCATTGATTCATCCTCTGAGCAGGTGAGGTCGCTTCGCTCGCTTTCATCATCCATTTTGAGTTACAAGATTAAAATTTTTAATAGATATCACTTCCTCGTGGAAAAATCCTTTTGGGAGAAAACTTTTTGAAATCAAAAATATTTTTCCTGAAAACTTTTTGAAATCAAAAATCTTTTTCCTGAAAACTTTTTGGGAGAAAAGTTTTTGAAATCAAAAATCTTTTTCCTGAAAACTTTTTGGGAGAAAAGTTTTTGAAATCAAAAATCTTTTTTCCTGAAATCTTTTTGGGAGAAAACTTTTTGAAATCAAAAATCTTTTTTCCTGAAATCTTTTTGAAATCAAAAATCTTTTTCCTGAAAACTTTTTGGGAGAAAACTTTTGAAATCAAAAATCTTTTTCCTGAAATCTTTTCTCCTGAAATCTTTTTGGGAGAAATCTTTTTGAAATCAAAAATCTTTTTGGGAGAAACCTTTTTGAAATCAAAAATCTTTTTGGGAGAAAACTTTTTGAAATAAAAAATCTTTTTCCTGAAATCTTTTTGGGAGAAAACTTTTTGAAATCAAAAATCTTTTTCCTGAAAACTTTTTGAAATCAAAAATCTTTTTGGGAGAAAACTTTTGAAATCAAAAATCTTTTTGGGAGAAAACTTTTGAAATCAAAATCTTTTTCCTGAAATCTTTTTGAAATCAAAAATCTTTTTGGGAGAAAACTTTTGAAATCAAAATCTTTTTCCTGAAATCTTTTTGAAATCAAAAATCTTTTTGGGAGAAAACTTTTTGAAATCAAAAATCTTTTTCCTGAAAACTTTTTGAAATCAAAAATCTTTTTCCTGAAAACTTTTTGGGAGAAATCTTTTTCCTGAAATCTTTTTGGGAGAAAACTTTTTCCTGAAATCTTTTTGGGAGAAATCTTTTTCCTGAAATATTTTTGAAATCAAAAATCTTTTTCCTGAAATCTTTTTGTGAGAAATCTTTTTTGGGAGAAATCTTTTTGAAATCAAAAATCTTTTTCCTGAAATCTTTTTTGGGAGAAATCTTTTTGGGAGAAAACTTTTATCCCTCATTCACCCACCACAAGTAGATAGGAAAGAAGGGTTCTGGCGCAACTCTGAGGCCGCTCTTTGTCAAAAAAGATGGAATTCTGGTGAATTTTGTGGGACTTTTTTGGATGAGATGGAATTTGATCGAATTTTTTATGGAATTTGTGTTGATTTTTTGCAGAGATAAGTGAATTATGCTAAAAATTTAGCAGACTTTTTTGTTGTTTTTAATGATTTTTGGAGAGTCGGGATATGTGAATTTGGAACAATTTTCGTGCGCGCACGTGCAAATTCAGAGTTAGTGCTAAAAGTAGCGGAAAAGTAAAATGAATTATAATTTGTGCTAAAAAGGGGCGGCCGAGGAGTGTGCCAGAACCCTTCTTTCCTATCTACTATCATATATTTGAAGAACCTACCGCCAACCAACGCCTGATTGACAATGGCTTACCACTGGACCAAATAAACAATTATTTTAACTTAGCGTTTTCTATCACCAAAGAGACAAAGTTAACTATGTTCCAATACAAGATTTTACACGACATAGTTTTCACTAAAAGCAAACTGTTAAAAGCTAAACTCGCAAACAGTGATCTCTGTTATCTATGCTTAGAAACAAAACAAGATTTGAAGCACATGCTAGTCTCATGTCAGGCCGTTTCGAAGTTCTGGGAAGCTTTTCTAGACTGGTATGAAACATACCTATCAATAAAGCTAGAATTATCAACTGTTAAAATATTGTATGGTATTATTGGTAACAATAACTTTAATAAGTTAACTAATCATCTCTTGCTACTTGCGAAATACTATATATACTGCTGTAGTATAAATGAAGATCCTCTGTCATTAAGTGTTTATCAAACAATAGTGGTAAACAAAGCGGAGATAGAAAAACAAATATCAGTAAGTACTAATTCACCTGAATATTACTATAATAAATGGAAACCTCTAATTGACAAGAAGTTTGTTTACTAACAACATCGATTTAAATAGTAACACTATTAAAAATTAGACTTGTATTTTACTGTACTTTGTATTTTGTACATGACTGTAATGTAATGTACTCTAGTATTGTAATTAGATGTGAGTAATTTCCAAATAAAAAAATAAAAAATAAAAAAAAAATCAATACGAGGACAGACGCATAAAAAACTGACGTCAATTTGTTTTTTACAATAACAAAAACGCCAAAATCGTAAAAAACCGAATGAAATGAAGAGTGAAATGGAGGTAAACATGACAAATTGCTGAGTTTTATTCAAATTGACGCAATCATTGTCAATACGTTTTCTCGCTTTCTCATTGGCTAACTGATAACAATAAAGAAAATTCATTGGCTAAAAAATTGACAGGATGACATCTTGCATAAATTAACATTTTAAGTGTGTGTACTCTTATTGATGATACAAATTGACCAATCAGCATGCGAGAATAACTTCAGTTATGGTAAAATTAAAAATTGACTGCAATCGCTGTAAATAGGGAGCCTAAGTAACGACGACGGCAACGCCAAGGAAAACGTCACTTGAAAAAAGGATTCGCGCTACTTTAAACTACTTTGCAGTTGTTCCAATTTGTTTAGTTTGTCCAATGTGACTGGATTGTCCAGAAGCTGAATTTGAAGGGATGGCTTTCAAGTTCAAAAGGAGAAAGCAAAATTAACCGTTGTGTGTTCACGTTCTCCACAAAACCTATAATTTGACAATTTGACGTTGTTGTTTGGGCCTGGTCGCACTACAGTCAAAAACAAAAATTAGCCCGTGCAAAAATCGAGGAAAAGAAAAGAAACCGTTCCGGTGGGACACGCTTTTTGTGAAATGTTTTTGTCTTTATGTCATTTTGCACGGGCTAATTTTTGTTTTTGACTGTAGTGCGACCTGGCCCTTTGGCAGCAAACGGCAAAGAAATGAACCAAAATGTAAAACGCACGTGCAACACGTGCAGAGGCATTATTTTCGCTCATTAACCTATTGTTTGGTGCCGTTCTCGCTGCCGTCGTCGTCGTGGTTGCTTAAGCTCCCTAATAACCTTCGAAGACGGCATTTCATCATGTATCACGTGACAAAATACTGACGATTTTTGAAATCATTTTTTTTTTCGGCAGTCTTGCAAAATACTATGTACTTATTAACTAAGTGGGAGGGCCGTATGGGAAAATATTTGGCTCGAGGACATAACGAGCGCAGCGAGGTCCGTACGCCAAACGAGAGGCAAATATTTTCCCATCCAGCCCGACCTTACAAAGAAAAGGCTCACAGGACCGTACGGGTCATATGATAAAGTTGATGAACTCTAATTCACATGTACTATTAAAAGATCATTATATTCATATATTCACTTTCGTTTTTCTTGATACAGGAATTTTAGACAGGAACCACTAAAATTTTGTAAAGTACAAATCTGATTCGTGATGCCAAATGTTCGATTTCTGTGATCCACGTTTTGTTGTTGTTTAGAAATTTTACAACAGTGTTTACAGAGAGCCACATGCATTTTAGGGGCAGTACGCAGCTTTTACAAGGTTATCTCTGATTTGCTGAGAAAACAATAGAACAAACAACACAACAATGGACCCTAGCCCTAAAAACAATAGAGCTGCGTGATACCCAGGTCCAATGAAATAAGAAGTTGTTAAGAGCTGCGTGGTATCTGACATTTTGCGATTAAACGGTTGACTGTACAGTTGACTGACGAAATAAACACTACAAGACATAGATAACAATAGTGAAACATACAACTGCTGGTGGACGAACAAAAGGAGCTAATGAGAGAACGTACTATTGTTTATGTCCACCAGCATGGCGGCGATGACGTAACATGAAAACCACCTATTTATGCACATTTAGTAAGTGTATTCACCATAGTGGATCATTTGCATATGAACTGGGAGTTATGCGAAAAATCTCTTTTAAAGGAGCCTAGCTTTTTCCCTGCCGTTTCTTCGCACCTCACTTGAAGGTAATTATATATAATTAAGGTCTTCGTTTTCCTACAACTTTTTATTTGAATTCACTAAAAGTTTAATCATCTGAATCATGCACGCTACAAACTCAATTTGGCCCTGCTCGGTCAAATATGCTTTAGAGGCGCAACCTCTCGGTGGCGGCATACCTCGAAGATTCGTGGCAAAGGGCATGTAAACGGAAAGTTAACAGTTCCCTCCGTTAAACACTAATGTGCAGTATAATTCCAAGTGACGTAATTATTGGACCACAAACTTTCTGCTTCGAAATTTCAATTCTTGAAATTCTAACTCGAACCCAAAATCCTAACTCGACACCTAGAGCGTCTCAGTGGTTTTGAAATGCTTGCTCTACGTCAGGCTTTTATTGCACGACAGCATATTAAACACAGTAGTTTGATAGCGAGGGGCTCTGTATTGATTGTAAAAATTGACAAATTGAAAAATAGATTTCATGTATGTAAAATGTTGCATTATTATAGCAAATGCAGAGAATAAAACGTAAATGGACTTATCTGAGATTCCCAGAATGATTGGCAGTGAATAATTCACGACCTTGGATGCTTCAGGACAAATTCAAACGATACTAATTTATAGTTTACACAACTTAAAGGGGAAGAACACTATGAATTCCCTATTAAAATTGACGACAATATAATTGTTTGCAACAAGTGATTTTAGCGAATTTAGGTGCAGCCAAAAACGTCAAACTTTTCATGACTGAACTAACTTACCGCATGAGAAGTGATTACAGTTGGTGATTGAATCGTATAAAACATGTCGTGCTACCGAAAGTGTTTTCATGTCCCAGTAATCATGTCATAGCTAGATGTTGAGCCACGTAGCATTGGTGATACAAACAAGGAATCAGAGAATTAACTCTGTGTGTAAATTGTATTGTTTGTATCACCAGTGCTACGTGGCTCAACATTTATTTGTACCCTTCACATTCTCATTGCCACGAATTACCACCTTATTACCCACGATCTGCTCCCGTACGGCCTCGTGGCTCAAGCGGTAGAGCGACGGAAGATCTCAATCCGGAGGTCGTGGGTTCGAATCCCACCGAGGTCTAAGATATTTTTCTTTCCCTCATGTGCTCCCTCATTTCCTTACTAGTGCTAACGCTCAGTACAGGGAAATTTATGGGTTTACCTTAGCACTATAATTTACACACAGAGTTAATTCTCTGATTCCATGTCATAGCTAGTTTTACAATATTACATTTCCGCACTCTGTGTCACGAAATGCATTCTCGCTTTCTGTATATACCTCAATATCGTTGGCATCGCACATATTTAGTAGTTAGCTGGGATGTTCTTTTACATGTTGATGCCATTATAATCTAATGATCTTGGCGCACATTTTAAAAGGAATTCAAATGACGTATTGGCGAGAAGGGAAGCTGAATTTGTCCGATTGTTAAGCCACCGTCTTAAGTTAGTTTAACCCTTTATTAAACTCCCAAGAGTGCCAACAATCAAAATTCAAGAAAAATCCCAAATTTCATTTTGTGAAATATTTGAAAAACAAATAGTACAATGCAAAATTACTGCTGAAGAGGTTTCATTTCATGATCACACCATAGGATTTCGTTGACAGAGTCAAAAGTTAGAACTACATTACATGTCTCCATAATTGACTCTGGGAGTTAAAAGCAAAGGACATGTCAAAGGGTTAAAAGTAACTTCACGATACCTGAACCTGACTAATCACGGATTTAATGTTTTGTCGTCAAAAGGGGAACTTTTTTAAGTTAAGGTATTTATTTATTGCATGTGTAAACTTTGAAGAAACGAATGAATAGAGGTATGCAAATCCACCGACACGTTGCATTTTGATAGCCGAATCCATCCATCCGCAAAAATTTATAATGCTCAAAGCCAAAGCCGCAAATTATTTGCGAACTTTTGAACTTAAATCTTTGCAAATGCCTTTCTTGTCTTCTTCTTTACAGTCTTCTTGAGTTTTCTCACGCGTTGCGTTTGAATGTCGACGAAAGAAGTTCAGAGCAACAGCACTGGTTGACTTGCATGCGATCGCGACTGTGACGAAAACAAAAGAATAACAAAAGGTCTGTAAAGATCCGAAGTATTAAAAAGAAAACGCCAAAATTCGGGCTCCGAACTGGGGTTAATCCGTCCGTCGCGCTGCTCTAAGTTGCACCATTTCTATCTTGCATGCGCCGTTGTTCTCGACACCAGTACTGGGGTCCCAAATAGTGGAACAGTATTCGATTAGCTGTGGTCTGACAGCGCCTGACAGCGCCCATGTAGCCTTGCTGCGTAAGGTGGCGGGGCTGACTGAGGTAGCCGAGACAGCGATTTGCTTTTTGCAACAGTTTCGTTAATATGTTTGTTCCATTTACGATCTTTTGAGATATAACCACAAAGAGTAAATTTCTGCGTGAAAGTTTTTTGCTTCTTCTCATATTGTAAGTTAGTTTAATCATGAAAAGTATGACGTTTTGGCTGTACCTAAATTCGCTAAAATCACTTCTCGCAAGAAATTAAAGATATATTGTCTTGAGGTCTGATCAATTTTAATGTGTAATTCACAATATTTTGATTGTGATTTTCGCAATGGACTTTGATCCATCCATTACAATCTTTGATTAGTGATGTGTCTGCAATGAATATTGCACGCGCTTATATGTAAAAGCCTTGTTTTACCACAATTGCCGGTAATCTCGCAATCTGATTGGTCGATGCGGGTGGTAAATGAGAGCAGACAACAGACACGGAAAACCGGTGGAAATTTGCTAATTAGAAACGATCTGGTTGTTGAATGTTCTTCTTTGACTTTTCTCTACCTTGTCATGAGTAGTAATTATATTTCATTTTGAATAGAATCCTTCTTTGGCAAATAATAATACATTCTGTGAAAGATTTCTTGCCACCAAATATCTTGTGCTAAAACCCGAAATAATGTTAACCGTTCCTTATAATACACTCAACAAAATAACTGATTGGTCAATCACGAATGCAAATCTAGGTTATAAAGTGCAATATGAAAGTTGCGAACCTTTTGCGCTTACTTTCTAAGCTTGGAAGTTCAAAACTATTTTTCTAAATGGTGTGATCAATTTTTAGATTTCACGCTTGGCTTACCCGTCACAAGATTGTCATTGCTTGGTTAAAAATAAAACGTGATCATTTTGGAAACCATGGAAGCGTTTCGTGTACACAAGGGTACGCACCACGGCCTCAGCAAAATTTTGTATATTTTAAACAAAAAATCGTATGGTCACTAGTGATGTTCTCAAATCGGCACTCGCCTAAATTTCGAGAACTTACAAAACATCACTCGTGCCTATATTAAAATCACGAAATGCACGAGTAGTTCATACGATATGCAATACAACTTTAAAATGGTTCCTCCTCGATTCTGACGATGGGCTAAAGCGCTCGAAATATCAGCTTTTGATTTTCTTTACGGGTGGCCAAAAGATTTTACAATAGCCTTTGGTTCGCGTTTCTTTAGTTATTTGTCGTTCTCCAAAACTTCCTCTTGTTACCATAACTTTGTAGAAACACGGAAAACTGTTTCCATTTCATACATTCTGTATTTTACTCGAAGCAATATACATATACAGCATGAATTGATTTCAAAACATGACTAAAATAAGTGTCGGTTGCATTACAAAAATTTATCTTTTTCGCTGAGCGCGAACGGGCGGAATCGGCGGCGGCGCACATTTTCCTTTCGTAAAATGCAATTAACTACCTAGAATCGAACCCGGAACCTCTGCATGCTAACATCTCTCCTTTACCACTAGACCACTGGGTTGATCCGGCAAACCCACAAAAAATTTAATTATAAAAGATGCTTTTCTTAATATATATCAATAACGGGTCACCCTAACCCTAAATCTTACCTAACCGCGAATCTAGCTTAGATCTAATAATCGCTTTACCTAGGCCCAATTTTATCTAATAATGATAGCCTATTTTCGTCCCAATCCAGGCATAAACTAGAGAGAACAAGAAGCTGTACACAGCTTGAACTCGTGGTGTTTTTAAATTATTGCAGCATTGTTTCCCGAGTGTTTTGAGTGCTTTTACGGAGAAACAGAAGCTTAAAATTATGTCTAATCAAAGGCTCCTAAGAGACAACCCGTGTAGAAGAAATGCGAACGCGTAACGCAATATTGCCGTAAGCTTACGTTTCCACACTGACACGGTTCGATATTTTTTTTAAAAAAATTAAACGTAAGGATTTTTGACAAACGGGAAAAAAAAACAGAACATCACTTTCATAATGTCCAGTTCGAAGAAAAAAAAACAGGACAAAAAAAAAAAGAAAAAAAGAAGTCTCGAGCGTGACTTGAACTCGGGCCGTCCGGGGCTAAGCCAAAACATCTATCCACTGCACTATCGAAGAACACTTAGCCGATAATGTCTAAATTTTATTGTTTTAAGGTAGATACGCATCAAAACGCGTGTCTCGGTTGAAAAATCCTTTTAAATAGATTTTAACGTTGCACTAAAAACTCCAAATGCGAAACATCTTTAAGCCTATTGTTGTTTATTTTCGTATAAATCAAATTAATTATTGTTATCGCTGGATTCACGTTGTTCTTGTTACGAAACGTATTCGTAACAAAGCATTTAATACTCACGAAGTTTGGCTGATGGAATTGAGGAGCGAGTGAGTGAGTGAGAGAATTTTATTTAGTCACCGTTTCCGATAACCCGTGCATTTATATGCTTGCGTGTATACACAGGTTTAAAAGTAAGACTACACTACATTCACTACATTCAGTAGCCGACACTTCAAAGCTCGATCGCTACACAAAACTTGCCGGAACAAAAATCCCACAGGAATAATATCAAACGGTCCTATCCATCCATGAACGCCTTGAATTGTCTTGAAAACGTGCAATTGTACGCTGTAGTTCTTTGCTTGTCACTGTCAACACACGGAGAAATTCTGCGGTATGTATTTCATGGCTGAAAGCCATATAGTCGTCGACATAAACTAAAATATGCATGCATAAATTTGCATGCGCTAATGTGACACGAAAAAAAAAACAAGAAAAGTCAAAGCCGGATTTACAACTCGTGTGCTTCGCCACGAGTAAATAGCATCGACCATTACAAAAGGCTTGGTTACTAATGAATGCTAATGATGGCATCGATCGTTAAAAATGGCATCGACCGTTTGCTAATGATGGCATCGACCGTTAAAAATGACATCGACCGTTTACGAAAAGGAAATCAGCGGCGGCGGCATCCTGTGAATCAGGCTGCAATATGATTGGTTCCGGGAGCGGGCGGAAATTTACGATCTTGCCCGCTCACTCTACGATTCCGCCCGGGTTGTGTCGTAGCATTGATAATCACGATTGACCCAGACGAAAACTACCATGAAAGCGAAAGTGAATTTTTATTGCCTAGATAAAATATTTAACGACACAAACAGAGAAAACAATGCACAGGCACTGCTGGAATTGACTGATGCATTAATTTAGGTTTCGCGCGCGTTGTGCTTTACGCGGCGCTTAAGAAACATTTCTTGGAAAGCTGTGCATGCATGTACAACAATCTCTGAGCAAATCTCAGAATTAAAGTAGGAAAAAATGAATAAGTTATTTACCGGCCGGGCGGTCCGTATAGGAAAAAAACTGTGCCCTCGGTCTTGAGTACTACGCTGGGCCTACGGCCTCAGGCCGTACTCAAGACCTCGGGGAACAGTTTTTTCCTATACGGACCTCCCGGCCGGTAAATAACATATAAAGCTTTTAATCGACGTGTCCGAGCTTGCGAGAGAACCTCTGGTAACCAAAGTAGTCAAACGGTTTCTAGAAATAAATAAACTACAAAATAATAAATAAATAATATATTTTCGGTCTTCCGGGATAATCCGGGTTGTTGTTCCGGGCAGTTTCGAGCTGTTTCAGGATGTTCCGGGCGGTTGCGATCTGTTCCGGGCTGTTCAGAACTGTTTCGGCTGTTCTGAGCTGTTCCTGGCTGTTCCAGGCTGTTCCGGGCTGTTCCGGGCTGTTCCGGGCTGTTCTAGTGTTCCTAGTTTTACTATACACCTATATTCAGGCGATGACGAGACTTTAAAAGAGAAATGATGTTCTCGATGTTTTAAATTCCTTCCAAAGAATGAAATTGTTTTGTAAACGAAGATTATGGAACATGGGAAGCCGTGGACCCGCACGCACTGCATGTACCTTGGCCCTTTGTCTGGCAACCGGAATTTTATTTCTGAATTCATTGCCCGAACAAGGTAAGCCATAAATAGCCTTTCAACATAGCAAAGGAATTAGTCCTCTTGGGAAATTATGCCATTTCAGGGTACTAGAATCTCAGTTATCCGTTAACCCTTTAAGCCCTAACATCAAAATTTAAATTCTCATCTCTAGTCCTATACATTTCCTATAGAAAGAGTGGGGAGAAATTGGTTGGATATCAAGAGAACTGATCTTGTGTGATCATGTCCTTAATTCTCATGACCTTTTTCATTGATAAGGCATTAATATTACAAGGAGAAATTTGATGCTGATCACTCTTAGGGCTTAAAGGGGAAAATGTTTGGCTATTTCTAAATGAACCATGAATTTTGACGGTTCTCAGATCCCAGCTAAAGTTCACTGAAAACGCAAATTTTTGCCAACTTACAGCTTTCAGCTTTGACTTTCTAATTTGTGTAGAGCTGGATTCTGTTAAAACATGGTTCGCCCATCATAGATTGCCCATGATCAGATCTTACCAGCGCTTTCTGTTATTGTTAAATTTACAGTTTCAGCTCAGATTAGGTGGCTTTAATAACATGCTGTTAGACTGTTATAATTTATAATTTTGTAGTTTGAAAACAAGTTATAACATTTCTACATAATTATGCCATATAAGATTCTGATTTCACGAAAATTTAATATATATAATTTTGGGAATAAAGTGAAGGTGATTTATAAAATGACAATAACAATGATCAGTCAGAAAGCCATGAGTTGCTCATCAGCTGTTGAAACGAAAAATAATTTAATATCTAGTTCACTGGACAAAACAATCGAGGATTGCATTAATGATAAAAACTTTTAAACGCTTTATCTAAATTCCATCAAAAATGGCAACGAAAGGGAAACGAAAATTCTACACATGGAAAATGTTTAACTGAATTTCTCAGTGTTTTCTCAGGAAAACGCGTGCAAAGGGTTTATGTATTATCTGTCGTAAAAAGCCTTTTCGAACCTTATGCAGTATTTTTATCTTATTATAAACTCTAGTTTTTGCAAGTGCACCGTATACCGCTACACCAGCTCTGATACGGTCAAGAACTTTTTCCTTCATTATTTCTTGTCGCGAATCAATGTTTTCTCTCTGCTTTTTCCTCTGTTTATGGGACAAATCTTTTGGAATACTAGTTGCTGTTTGTAGAGCGGATTGTTTAAATCTTCCTTTTAAAAAGTCTTTTCGTGATAATTGTAACCATGGAAAACCATGTATTATTTTCTAGGTAAAATGAATCGATTTATTGATAAATAAAAAAGAAATAAATGGCACAACAAGGCGAATTTTTGGCGCGAAAACCTATCAGTCGTGCGAACCTTCCCGTCATTTTCGTGGTCTAAATATAAACACTAAGAAATTTTAAAAATGTTCCATACGTGGAATTTTCTTCTCTGTTATGTTGCCGTTTTTTATTGAATTTAGGTTAAGCATTTAAAAATTATTATCATTTAATACAATTCTCAATTTTTTGTCCAGTGTACTATTTTCTGTTAGTTTTCTCTCTTTTCCCTAGTTCCGCCACTGCTTAAATTGCTTGAGCCAGTTTAATCTTAACATGATCTGATTTTCAATCGTTTTACTAGAGGGATTGGCTCAAGATGGACAACTGACATCATCAGATAAAGATTTGAATGCCACAATGACAATAAAGGTAAAGTAAAGTCTGCGATTAATCCAACAGATTAAACGGTACACAAAGATCATCAGAGCAGGCGATTAACTTCAGTTTCTGTATCATAAAGTTACTACTTCCTATCTAGACTGCAACCGATCTCTTATCTTTTATCAAAGGTAGTGGAGTCAGGCAAGCGTGCGATCCGAGCAAGCAGCGCTGCGCATGCGTCACGTGGAACGAGGGTGCGCCCTCGTTACAGTTGTTTTTGCGCTCCTATGCCTCGTGATATAAGCCTTACTGCCTCGAACATATCCAAGCGTTTTGCTTAATAGATATCGAAGATACAACCTCGTTTCAAAGCCTCAACAACGCGCTTACCGAGCAAAAAGAGCTCATAGAGGCTTGGGTCGAGCACGATAGTTAGGTGAATCTTCACAATCAGCTCAATGGGCGACGACATCCTATTACACGTCATCCTATTACACGACTGAGAATCTCGTTTGATGGGTGTGGCTCAAATTCATTTCATCCCTAAGAGGTACCAATTCTCATATTCTGCATATTTTTCGCCTTAATCCAATCCTAAAAGGTATCGGGATAATTCTAACGGTGGTCACTTTAGATTCAAAAACTCATTAATAATTCATGAGCATATCAGCCAATCACACGACGCAAATCGATCACGTGTATGAGCCTTTATACCTGGTAATCTACGATCATTATGAAAAGCCTGGGCTGAATGGGCAAACAATGCAATTATCGCTGAATTTTTAATGAAAACGATATTTCTATAAAGATCACTCGTGATCTTTATATAAAGATCACTCGTGATCTTTATATAAATATTACTGATATGGGTAGTAATTGTTCAGGATTCTTAGTGCAACAAATGGTGACTTTAATATTTTTGCGCAGTACTGTTTTACGAAATCTGGTCCTTCGCCATTCTATTTGGAATCTTCTCAACAAAATAAACAACCAACAGTTTAACAAGTGAGCCGTTATTTGAATGACCTCAGCGCCCTCGTGTAAATTGCCAGGTAAGCGACTGGTTCGGAGATGCAAGCTGCTTATTTCTACTCGTTCTCGACTCTGAAAAAAAAAAGTGTCAGCCGTTTTATCTACCGTACCTGACAACTTTGGTATAGCATTTTTCAGTAGATGTTTTCCCTCAGAACTATAAAATCCCAAAACTTTCGACAGCAAATTTCTCTCGTTGGACCGCGGTTAACGTCGAGCCTAGCACCCCGTCAATTTTTAAAGGGGATTCCCCCCGGGCTTAAAGCCTCCCCCCTAAATTGTTCTAAGAAGACTTGCAATTGCATGAAAAAGGTTTCTTTTTCGTAAATTATCATGGTGACACTTACTTATAGAAATGTCGTCGTATCTGATAAAAATATCATTACATTGCTTTCATTTTTGAAGTAAGAACTGGGGCACCTGGCAATAAACTGGTAATCTCGTACACAGATCTCACTTGTGTTTGTACTGTACTGAAATGTGAGCCTGGCCGTGGGAGATCTGGGTACGAGATTAGTAAACAAGGGAAAGAGAAGGGAAGTAGGATTAAAGCTACATTTTGGGAAAAAGGTGAGTAGTCATATTTAATTATTTGGAATTTATTTTCAGATTGCTCGTGACAAGAGACAGCATGATCGACTACAGCGGATTCAAAAATATTGCAACGACTCCAAAAACAACAAAGATATCTTGTACCAATTTCCAAATCAAAATCATTTTAACTTTGTCGTCAGCGAGAAATATAAATTCATCTTTTGTTCTGTTCCAAAAACAGGAACTAGGCAGTGGAAAGATGCGCTTTTAAACATCGTCGCAATTCGTCCTCTTACACCGAATCCTGGTTTGACGTTATTTAATCGACGTCTCTTTAACACGCTGACTAGATATCCACCCAAAGAAAGAATACGGATTCTCCATTCCTATCAAACATTTTTCGTTGTCCGACACCCTTTCGAAAGACTACTATCAGCCTACAGGGACAAATTCATCGGTAATACGACCCAATTGTACGAGAGTGTAGGACAAGATATAATTCGTAAAGTTCGCAAATCCACGGAAAAGGCAGATAGTTCTGGTGAGCATAAAAGGCCAACTTTTGACGAATTTACTTCGTACATTGACACGTTGCCTAGTCCGTCGAGGCTTTGGGACGTACACTGGCGCCCAGCCCACCATGCATGCTTCCCTTGCGCTATCAACTACGACTATGTTGGTTACTATGAAACTGTAAAAGAAGACGCAGATTACATTTTAGAAAAGCTGCATTTGGACAAGATTGTGGAATTTCAAGCATTCAATGGATCCAAGACATCAGAACTTCTTAGAACGTACTATTCCCAGATCCCGCTCGACCGTATTATCAGACTTGCTGAAATCTACCGCACGGACTTTGAAATGTTCGGTTACACGTACCAAGACTCCATCAAAAAGCTATTTAAGGACTGGGTTTGAATCAGCCTCATTCCCATGGCCAGGCCTTTGCAACCATTCCAAACTTATAATAAAGTATTCATAGCTGCCAACTATCTAGCTTTCGATCCAATACGATTTTTATAGACCCTTTCAATAAATACCAGAATGCATCATATTCCGTTATCGATGTCAAATGTATTATTTTGAATTGCAAGAGAATTCAAAAGAATATGTTTGACGTCATTAGCGGAAAATGATACATTGTGGTATTTATTAAAAATGTCTATATGGATACTGTCTTTTATTTTCTTTTGTCCTAATTATGCATAATAATTATGCATAATAATTATGTCCTAATTATGCATAACAATCTGAAAACCAATTGTGAATAACTAGGCTGATAATTTGGGAAAAAATGAATTAATAAACCATTATTTCATTGGGCTTAATAGCTTTTGGTTTCAAGTTCAATTTAGAGTGTTGATACTTTTCTAATTCATGGTGTTGCACAGGGTTCAACACGTTGCACATTAAGTAGTCTGTGGGCGAGTAGAGAAAATGCTTGGAGATTGGGTTTTATAGTTTAAATTTCGAGTCGAAGATGGCTTAGCTTTTGTCTTGAAAGTCTCAATTGTTAAGCTATCGCTTTTGATTACAAAAGCAGTAAAACACTGCATTCAGTAGCCGACACTTGAAAACTACGAAAACCATTATCGCTAACTGAAATGGCAAGTAAAATAAAACACAAAACTTGCCGGAACAAAAATGCAGTTGTTGTTGTCGTTGTTGGAGAAAAAAAGGCCGTAATTTCAAGAGAGTTAAATAGTATTGTTCGCCTTAGAGAGTTATACTACTACTTATACGGCGTGTCGCATGACATGTTCTCGTTTAATCAAAAAACCACCCGCTTGAGTTAGTGGTATATAAGTCACGTGACCCAGAAAGAAAACGTCGTTCTAGGCAGCAAACCGACCGCAAAGATTAAACAAACACAACCTGTACTCCAAGGATTCAAATTATATCTTTTTAATGATTATGTTATCCTGTTTACAAAAGTAATTCTGGTGATGTTAACGGGAAAATATCATGGTGAATTTGCTCGCACACGTCAGTTTTCCCGCGCTTGGCACCGGCGACATGTAATTGCTTCGAGTTCTGATTGGTTCTTTGGATTGTTTACGACTGCTGTGATTGGTCAGAGCAATTACTTTGGTTTTGGTTTTACCACACTCAATTGAAAACTGCTCTATTTAGGTTTTCGGTGATAAAAATGTGTTTTTGGTTTGTCATAGTAGGGAGCTTTAGCAACCACGACGACAACGGCAGCGAGAGCGGCACAAAACAATAGGTTTAATGAGCGAAAACAATGCCTCTGCACGTGTAGCACGTGCGTGTTACATTTGATACATGTCTTTGCCGTTCCCTGCAAAACAACAACGTCAAATCAACAAATTATAGGTTTTGTGGAGAACGTGAACACACGACGGTTAATTTTCCTTGCTCTATTTGAACTTGAAAGCCGTCCCTATCAATTCAGCTCCTGAACGGCAAAGATCTCATGGATATACTAACCAGACCGTGAAACAAAGACTAAACAATAGACTACACGGAAATAATAGATCACAAACAAAGACTATAACAATGGGGAATCATTGTGTGTATATCCATGAGATCTAAGCCTCCTGAACGATTCAGTCACATCAGGCAAATTAAACAATTTGTAACAATTTCATAGTAGTTTAAATGAGCGCAAATTCTTTATTTTTATGACCTTTTCTTTCTCGTTGCCGTCGTGGTTGCTAAAGCTCCCTAGTGATGATGCTAAAATGCGTGAAATTACCCCTTTAAGAATGTTTCCTAAGAGCATATGACTTGCTCTTGGTTTTTCTCCCTTGTTTTTCTTTTAAGTATTTCAATACGTAGATATTCAATGCATAGATTTAACTCATGATTACATATATTTCATACCTATTTTTATATCATGAGTATATTAAGGCCGATTTACACGGCACAACTTTGTCGCATGCGATTTTTTGTAGCGCGTGCTGCTTACATCAGGCGAAAATTACATACAACTCGCATCATACATTGTATGTGGCTACAACCTTTTTTGTGTTGCATGCAACAGTTTTGAGCGAATTGTAGCTGATTTAGACGACGTTATTCGTGTTGTATGTATGGCGTGAGCAGGTTGCATGCGATAGTTTAAGGCAAACTTTGTGCCGTCTAATCAGCCTTTTGAACTTATTATAGACGAGTGATTGTATATATATTTTATACCTGTCAGTTTTATATGATACGGCTATGTTTTCAGATCACATAAATTATGTATAGTCGAGCCTTTTTTAAATATGAGCCTAGTGCTCGGGAGATTGGGCGACCAGTCCCGACTATCGACTTTAAATAAATTGTTGTATTGTGTTGCATTGCATTGCACTGTATTGCATTGTATCATTAACAATTAAGCTATTTACAAAATCAACTTTCAGGCTGCCTAACGTTGAAACTTATATCATGAGAAGTGTTTATCAAAGATTGTCCATAGGAGCATTTTCTTTTACAAATATTCAACAGTTGAGATTCACAGTTCTTCAAAGTTGATTCACAGTTCAAAGTTCAATGTTCATACAGTTCCCAGTTCAACATAGTTCAGATTTCAATGAAAGTTCATAACAGACAAGTACGTTTATTTTCCAGTTCATATTTCCCAGTGTCTTGGTTGACACTTCTCTACAGAACATTTGGTCAAGTTAGGGAGTGAGCCCACTGTCCACATTTCAAGCGGATGTTCTCTTTTGAACTGCGCAAACTGGCAGGGTCAAGCCCAAATCATACCGTCCAGAAGGACGTCGGACACCTTATTGAAACTTATATAACGGAGTAACTGGTTAGCTTTCAGTTGAGGTTAGGGGTAGCAGTTTATATAGTTAAATTTAGGACTAAGTAACCCGAGAAGCTACTGGTACAGTGGTGCGGTAGGCTATGTAAGCCTAAGCCTAGCTGAGGTCACAGGTTCAATCCTGAGTGGGGATTTTAGCTTTTCTTTTTTACACTTAAAAATTTATTGAAAATAAAATTCTAAGTGTCGGCATTACGTTATATAAGTCTCAATAAGGTGTCCGACGTCCTTCTGGACGGTATGATTTAGGCGCAACCAAACTGGCAGACTTTAAACATTAGTCTCTGGTCTTTAGATATTTTATTATTCGCCACTGACACTAGCTTTCAAATGAAAACGAGAATCAGAAATTGAAACTGGAAAAAAGATATTAACAAAAACAAACACTTAAAAAGCTTTACTCAACTCCAGCGTAACATGTAGATGTAGAGCCAATATCTTCGATGATCATACCACCGTAAACTGTTGACTGGCTAGCAATTTGCTTATTACTAATAATGATGAAAATAACTGAAAGAGTAAATGAGATACCAACTTTCTCTTTCTATTAAACAAGACCATAAGGCCTAATTTTTAATTAGAAGGAACATATACCATATTATGAGACAACCACAAAAGAGGTCGCACAAAAATCATTCAAACAGTATCAGGATTTCTTTAAAACTTTACTGCAAACCTTTTATTGCCCATGGTCATAAGGACAAAACGGCAGGTATAGTTTACTTAAGGACAGAGTATTGACAGCTAAGTGTTCCCAACGAGATATGCCCTTAAAACTGTTATCTATGTTTGAACAGATAGAGATAGAGTCGTAACGTTTTGATACAAAATTAAAGTCACACACATCATGCCTTAAGTGAATCATTTTGCTTTTTCTTTACAACAAAAGCACCGGCTACGCAATTGTTCGGTTTTTCTTTTTAAAACTCCGACTATTTTTCGTGTTGGTTTTGGTCAAATGTACAGAAACTATCCAAAATTTATAAGGCGCTTCTGTAGTAAAAAATGGCGGGCTAATAATGAAGTTGAATTTAAATAAACCGCAAAATGTGTAGTATCCATTCGATATCCATGATCGGCCACATTGCGTATTACATATTGTGCCGATGGCGGTAAACAGGATATCAATTGATAGACGCTATATTGAATATTGTCATCTTTTGAACTTTGGTAGGACGAGCTCATCTCTGGCGCTGACTGAGTAGGTAAACAGTGATTCATTCTTTCTTTCTAACGAGCTGTTTTTGCACAAAAGCCACTAACTCGTCGAAACATGCGTTGAAGGGCCAATATCCTCATTGTTAGAATTATCATACCACAACAACCCGCTGATTAGCTAACAACATGTAACAACGAGGCATAACAATTGATGCAAATAATTAACCTGCATTTTGAGTCAACTCTTCCATCCACTCTGACCTTAAAAAATTGTCCTTAAAAAACAGCTTTGATCAAAACATGTCATAGCGAGTTCCTACTGGTATAAACAGAAAGATTCAATTAGTCGTCCAAGCGGGAGAGGGGTTAAACGCGCTCTTTGTGACATCACCAGGGTGTGCAGAGTACTGAGCTTTGAAGGATCAATCTATTGTTTCTCAAGTAGTCGGGTCTCTTAGGCCCGGTTCAAACGTCGAACTTCACATGTGCCGAACCTAATACCTATTTAGGTCGACCCAAACTATTAAGTTCGACTGTTGATTCAGACGGTCGAACTTCGTGACATGTGCCGAACCTAATTCGTGACGATAAGAAATATCATCCCTACTGCTTAAAATAGGGAAATAAACCGAAAAAAGTAAAATTCACCAAGCCTAGAAATTCTTGTTTTGATTTTAGTGTGCTTTGTGTTCTGTTATAGACCCTATTCATAAATGGCGGCCGGTTTATTATTCTTTTATATTCATGCTAATCAGCCCAACTAGCCTCGTTAGCATGTGCAAAATTCAAAATAATTTTTGCTCTAAAATGAGGCTAGTTGGGCTGATTAGCATGAATATAAAAGAATAAATAAATCGGCCGCCATTTATGAATAGGGTCTATGGCAAGGAGAAAGCTGAAGAGATCGTGATCGTGATATTTGGACAAAATAAAGTAACGCCATAAAATTTTTAAATACGTTACGATTTTTTTATGGATATAAAGAAAAACAACTTTTTAGAAGACCGATTTAAGCTGTCCAGTTTCATTCTAAAAATCTACAACATGAATGCTGGTAACCGTCGTTGCGCTTCTGTGAGTTCTGTCTGCAAGGCGCGAAAACCCACTAAATAGCCAATCAGAAGCGCGGTTATATTGAAAAAATACATTAACAGTAATTTATGCATTGGGTTCGGCACATGTAAAGTTCGACGTATGAATCGAAGTCGATCTTTAGCCGTTCTATTCGACAAGCTCAGTCGAATAGAACGGCAGAGTCGACCCAAATACTAAAGTGCCGTTCCTAATTGATTCATACGTCGAACTTTACATGTGCCAAACCTAATTATTAGGTTCGGCACATGTAAAGTTCGACGTTTGAACCGGGCCTTAAATGGTCAGTCCTGTCACATAAATCATTTACCATGGCAACGCTCTGACGTCGCTCATTCTATCGATCGTTTAATTGTTCGCATCACCGCGTTGCTTTTTCCCCTTTGACTAAGTCAATTGTGGCCTCGATATCTTTGCTGTCTTTTGTAGGATTACACTCTGCTGTGTATCAATACTCCACTCACATCTTACGAGGGTGAAACGTAAGTCGTACATTTCCAATCATACCTAATGGATACCGGTCAACCTCAAGTGATCGATAACTTAAGTTTTATAAGGTTTTGTTCAACATAAACTAAGTTTGATACTTAATTTTCCTACAGTATAAAACCAATACAAGCTTTTCAACACTTAGAAACTACGATTTTAGCGACCGATTAGAAACCAAGTTTTGCAATTAAGGGTGCGTTCGATTGACCTTATTCCGGAATAAGAATAAACGAAATAACCGCGAATGCCCGTTCGATTGAGTCGCTATTCCGATTCCAGAATACATGGAATGCACTAGGGAGCAGAATGCTTGGAATATTCCAGAATAATGACGTCACCGTCGTCCTCGCCTCGCGGCCTTTTCAAAACAACAAAAAAAGGGCTGCCGCTGGCGACCATGTGCCGGCTACCATGTAGGAAGAAAATGAGTTGTTACTCAAAAAAGGATACTCCTGGAGTCGAGAAGAGACGCTTCTCCTCATTTCCTTGTACGAAGAAATGAAAGAGATGTTTTAAAACGTCAATTACAAATAGAAACAAGTCTAGAAATCGATCGCGGGCATTATTCCAGAAACAGAATGATCGTTTTATTGACCTACGAAAGGAATGGCTATTCTGGAATAATCGGAAATATATTCTTCTTCCAGAATAGGGTCAATTGAACGCAACCTAAGTTTGCTAAAATTTAATGGGGCTTCGATTTCCTTGAAAGTTTGATCTCCCAGAAGAATTTATGGCTTCCGGCTTATGTTTTGTAACAATTACTGCAAATTAATCAAGGAAGCCGCATTAACTGTGGCAGTAAGAGTAATCCATAATCTCAAATTGAAATCAGATTTGTTTTTAGCCACGAGGTGTTCGTCTCGCTCGTCTCACGGCATCCAGCTCTAGATTGTCGCTGTTTTTGGCCTTTCTTACATTAAGGATAGCCGCTTTGAATTTTCCCTCGTTATTTCTTCTGATCTGGTCGCTTATCAGAGAGTTCAAAAGTGATTAATCGGCTACAATGACGTGATGAATTGGCGAGACTGTCTGGTCGATCGAGAGTTGATTTTGTCCAAGAAAAGCCCGGTTAAAAGATTGAAGACGATCGATTTTCCGTATCCTGCTGGCAGTACACTAGACTGCAAAACAGTCGTTTTTTTTTTCGCTGGCTCGCTCGCAAAGGCGCGAAGCGCCAAAAGCGTCTGAAGCGTGGATATCCGCGCGCGAAGCACGCGAGCCTCACACGCCCGTGTGAGGCGAGAAAAAGGTTTTCAACACTCTTCGAGTGTTGAAAAATATTGCGCTCACTCGTGCGAACGAGTGAAATATTTTTCAACACGAGAAGAGAAATTTCGTATCTTCAAGCGGCCATGTAATGTTCTGTTTATTATATAAACACCAATGAAATCAAACCATTTCACTTTTAAAAATATTTTTTGTAGTCCTAAAATAAGTAGAACAACGTGTCGACGGTGATCTTTTCACGTGTGAAGATAACATGTTATTCTCACGTGTGAAGATATGATGTTTACGCGCGAAAGCTCACCTGGTATTTCATTGGTGTTTATATAATAAAAAAGAATAATAAATTGGCCACCATTTTGGAATAAGGTGTATATGAAGTGGGAGTTACACGAAAGGAAAGCTAGCTTTTGCCTTACCGTTTCTTCGCACCTCACTTGAAGGTAATTATAACTAAGGTCTTTGTTTTCCTGCAACTTTTCAAAAGTTTAATCATGCACGCTACAAATTCAATTTGGCACTGCTCGGTTAAATATGCTTTAAATATAAAGCGCAACCTCTCGGGTATGGCCCGCCATTCGTAAAAAAAACTCCGACGTTCGTAATGGTTCCGAATCTCGTAATGGTTGCGAATTTCGGAATAGTTCCGAGATTCGAAATGGTTCCGAAAATGTTTCAAAATTATTACGAAAATGGTTCGAAATTATTACGAAACTGGTTCCGTAAATTTCGAAAATAGTTCGAAAAAGGTTATCGCGATGGCTTAATTTGAGGACTGGGAACAAGTTAAGTTCCCCTTCCTTGACTGAGTAAAGATCTTAGAAGCCTGTTCGCTATAAAGGCAAGGTCGCGCAAATGTAAAACACAACTTATATCGACGTTTGATGTTACCAGGTGAATAATAGGAAAACAATAACATTAACATAACGTTAAATCTCTGGTTAATCACCAAGGTAGTCCATTATGTTATCATGTATTATAGTGACCCAATAAAACGTATAACCTTGGGCAGACCTGCACCTTTCGTAACGCCTCACAGGATTGGCGAGGAAACAATAGAACAAACACAGGGTGAAATAAGGCGTTTCCGTCTCCGTTTTGATAACGGTTACTTAACGGAAACGTGAATTTCCGTAAGCGGAAATTCAACTATCCGTTGCGGGAAACACGAGTATACGTTACGTTTCAGTCGCTGCGGAGTCGCGGAAACGCATCACTTAAGGTGGATTTCCACTGTCGCGTTTTTGCCTACGCACGTTAACGTACGTAAAAAATTTTAACGTACGTAAAAATGAAATTTTACGCGCGTAACTACGTGCGTTGACTTTACGTTGTCCAATTTCCAGTGCCGCGTTTTTTTCTAGGTTTTTACGTACGTTATACGCACGTAAAGGCACGTAGCCCTCGCGAGCGTTTTCGGAAAAGTTGAACTGGGTTCAACTTTTTCGCGGATGTCTGCGTTTACGCGGCGATTTAACCAATGGCAATTTCGGATTTTGTCACATGACACCAACTCCATGTAGACGCCATTTTGTTTTATCTGCTTTACATATTCCTGTAGTGCAATCCACAATGCATCGCACACCTCAGGAATTATTCTACTCACGGTTGTATGGCCAAGGCGGTAGCTAAATGATATCGTCTGTAAGGAATCACCAGTAGCTAGAAATCGAAGAGTAACAGCGAGACGTTCACCGGGACTAATTGGCTCACGATACAAGGATTTCTTAGACAGCATCGGTCCCACAAGAGAAAGAAGGTGGTCAAATCTTTCAGGTGTCATCCGGAAGTATTTATAAAATGACTCGTGGTCATTTTCGCGCATTTCTTGCACTAGAGTGTGGTATTCCCCCACTTGAAACCGATTTTGAAATAGCTCTCTGATCCGAAATCTTTTCCGATATTTTTGTCGTCTTTTTCGTCTCTGTCTAAGGTACAACAGGAGAAAGAACCGCTTGTTTATAACGGCGGCCATTACTTTAGCGGCAAATAACCTTTTCGCGCCAAAATTTCAGGATGGCAGGTATTTACGTACGTTTAACGTACGTAAAACGGAAACGTTTTTTATTATTTTTTACGCAACAGTGGAAATTGGTAACGTAAGTTTTTTTAACGCACGTTTTACGTACGTAAATTTTTACGCGACAGTGGAAATCCACCTTTAAACTCATGTATCCGCAAGGTTTACGTCTTGCGTAATCCCCATTAACCGTCATGTTTACGCACCTCGTAAATTCGGCGGAAACACAATTATCCGTAGGGTTTCCTGAATGTGGAAGTGCGGAAACTTTGAGAATTCGCTATTAACCGTCATGTTTACGCACCTCGTAAATTCGGTGGACACAATTATCCATAGGGTTTCCTAAATGTGGAAGTGCGGAAACTTTGAGAATTCGCTATCAACCGTCATGTTTCGCACCTCCGCGTAAATTCGGTGGACACACAATTATCCATAGGGTTTCCTTAATGTGGAAACTTGAAGAATTCGAAAACCGCACTTTTAAACACGGCGGACACACAATTAACATTATTATTTCGTGAATGAAATATAAAGTTGAAAATGGTTTGAGATCGGATAATCATTTCCTCTTACGTTGTAGACAATTAAACTAGCACTTTTGAAATGTGGACGTTCATCGAGAATACCGCGCGATCGGTTCATGCTTCTTGGGCAACACAAAAATGCATGAACAGAAATTTGTAACGTGGATAGACACAGTTGCAATCGAGTTTATTGTGTTGTGAAACTTCTTCAGACCTACAACACCTTCATTGAGAGTGGATTTCGTTTTATTTCCACCATTAAAGAGAAAGTTATCACAATATATGATAATTTCAAAATATGGTATATTTTTCTTAAACTCTGACGTAAAAAATGTCATAATATAATTCTTTAAATTTTCATATAAATATACTTTTTCATTTACACTTGATTAGATTCACAATAAATAAATAAAATTTTCAATAAAAAAAGTGCTATCATTCCCTTATAATTTAAAATGTTGAGTTCCCAGCAACAAAAAACATCAAACAACAATTTGCAACTGGTAATGATGCAATGTTCTTATAGCAATAAATGCTATCAGCTTTATAAAGGCAGTGTGAAATAGAAATTTGAAAGGGGCATGTTCGCGGTTTTGCGCATGTCTCAGCATCACATATTTCTTCTCTTTCCTTTTTGCCAAATCGCTTTTTAACCTGTCAAGTTTGCATGTGGCATCAAATTCCGACTTTTGAATCGAGTCTTGTTTTTAATCCGTAGAGCGGATCATTGAAACAATCAATAAAATTAAATTTGCATTCATATACTTCATCAATTATTTAAATTTTGTACGGGGACAATGCAAAAACAAAAACAAAAACTAACGCATGCGGAAAACCGTGAACATGTTTCTTTAAGAGGCACTTTATCATTACTATGGAAAATCAATAAATATTTAAACTGTCTTTCAGCCAGTCATCCTCCCCAAGAGGGACAGTTTTTAGGGAGTGGTCTGTCCGACATGTTTTGGTCAGCTACTCTTGAAATTTTAGTGGCTGTTCTTTTTTGCCTCTTGTTCACGTGAGCCTGATAAGTGGCATCCAGGACAGCCTTGATGGTCCTTAATTTCGTTCTCTCCCACTTAAGCGGCTTGACGTGCCTTGGTGGCGGCCCAGTTATTCCCTCCTCCTCTCCTTCACTTTCTTCGGAGGACAAAAAATCGACAGCATTGTCAAGTGCTAGCAATGCTGTAATTTTTTCTTTGTCCTGTGGAGGTATTTGACTTTTCCACCATTTCTTTTCGAAATATCAGTTTCTGAAGACCAAGAAAAATGGATTAAAAGCTGGGTACTGTTGCACAACAAATTACACACAACTTACAAAGATTTTGTTGCATGAAATTACATTTTGACAATCTGAGCGAAAGTCATTTCCAGAGCAACGTGAATTGGAAAACCATCAGTTGATGGTATTGTGTGGCTTTTGTTGTCATTATTCAGTTTTGCCATGATTATTTTGGCTGCCAAGACTCGTACCAGTGACAGTGTCTCTATTAATGTTAGTGTTAAAGTCTGATGTTATTGGTTGTGAGAATTCCATGTATGCTGATAGAAATCCATATATTTGTCATTGTAACTAATTAACTATCCATGTCTCATTTTCTTATCTATTGTTATTAATTTTCTTGGTGAGCTTTTGTCACTGTTCTGCATTTAGCAACCTGCCACAATTAACTCCAGATATGTGCAGGTTGCTATGACATTTTGTTTTCTTATCCAAGAAAATAGTTGTTGCTAATAAGACATAGATCAAAATGTACAGAATACCGGTACACACCTTATTGCAATAACATTGTCATATAAAAATGAAAAATGAAAAAAGCTAAATAGGAATTAGGGAGCAAAATCATCATAGCTTGCAACACACATTTCAACACATTTCCCAGAAAACTGCGAAGGGTATTTAGAAACTTACAAGTAAGTTTAACTGAGGAGTGGGTGGCAACACCTACAAAACAAGTTTGTATTAAACTTATGGTCATCAAAGTTGAGTGATTTTCCTTCTTGGATTATGTATACTGTATATATATATATACATGTATATACAATGTATATATATTGTTTTAAATAATATACTTAATGCATTTTCTTAAAACTGTTAATTATTGACTTGGGCATTTACAGAGGTATTGTAAAGTGATGTGAACATTTAACGATAATCGGTATTTTAAAATTAATAAAGGCGTCATTACTACATGTATCATGCCGATAGCTTACCCTTTTCACTCTTGTCAACGTCTTGTCATGATTCTATGCTGCTTTAGTTTTCCATTTTTTTTCTAATATCATCATCCTGTGTGCTCCGCCAGTACTGACAAATAGCCCCTGAAAAAAAGGAAATGTAATAAATGTACAGTGTACATCAATATTTGGTGAGTATACATGTAGGTACATGTAAACTCTGCCAAAAATGGTAACTAACTAAACAACAAAATCTGAACATATTAGTATTTTCATGCACTCACACCCAAATTTATGCTGTATTTACTTGAATGAGTGCAAATTTCACATTTCTTTTGTTTACTTTGTGGTGTACTGCTTACTCGAGAGGTGTTATTTCAACTTGTTTGAGCCTTTTATCAATAGATTATCCAAATTTATGGTAAAACATGGACCTTTCCTTAAAATAAAAATGACTGTTTTCTTTAAAAGTAAGAACAAAAAGAACAGTTATTCATGCACAAGGATAAATTTCCAGTTTGTTTAAAGCAAAATGTACAATGTTATTACAGGTATTTACATTTTACTTTGACACAGTGATTTAAGAATTACCATTATTATATAAACACCAATGAAATACCAGGTGAGCTTTCGCACGTAAACATCATATCTTCACATGTGAAAAGATCACCGTTCTACTTTAGGACTACAAAAAAATATATTAAAGTGAAATGGTTTGATTTCATTGGTGTTTATATAATAAACAGAACATTACATGGCCGCTTGAAGATACAAAATTTCTCTTCACGTGTTGAAAAATATTTCACTCATTCGCGCATTTTTCAACACTCCGAGAGAAATTTCGTATCTTCGTGCGGCCATGTACATGTAATATCCTCTATATCTTGAATTCAAGTGATTTTATTCAGTGTCACACTGTTACTTTGACGTGCAGCACTAATTCAAGATAATAGAGAACTTAAGCAACGACGACGAGTTGGACGACGACGACGAGTAGAATTGCTGAAGGACTGGGCCGAGGACGTCGTTCACGGCGGGGAAAACTAAAATGTTAAGCGCGCGCTTGGACGTGGACGAGGACATGTAACGAAACAGTGCTCATTTTTTCGTGAAATCGAGAAACAGTGCAATAATTTTATCATGTCTTCTTTTCACGAGGTCCAAGACTTACTTCTTTTGAGTTATGACGACGGTATTCTAGATGAAGATGAGTTTTTGCTACTACATGAGCAATTTATGCCGAAAAATCCTAATTTCTCGTACGAAGAATACGACAGGTTTTCCCTCGATGAGATGAACGATGCCGAGTGCTTGGCAGAGTTTAGATTTAGAAAGCACGACTTGCAAATTCTCTCAGAGGTTCTTCAAATACCTGATAGCTTCAGATGCTATCAAAGAAGTGTTGTTGACGGAATGGAAGGTCTCTGCATTCTTCTTAGAAGACTAAGTTATCCATGCAGATACAGTGACATGATTCCTCGATTCGGACTGCCAGTACCAGTTCTCAGTATGGTCAGTAATGACGTCTTGGATTTTATATATAACACTCACAGACATCGCATAACACAGTGGAACCACAATGTGCTTAATCCAGCTGCATTACAGATTTATTGTAACGCTATTGCCGACAAAGGAGCTGCTTTACATAATTGTTTTGGGTTCGTTGATGGGACTGTTCGACCCGTATGCAAACCAGGAGAGCACCAAAGAGTCATCTACAATGGCCATAAGAGGGTTCACGCTCTAAAATTCCAGTGTGTGGCTCTACCCAATGGTTTAATCGGTAACCTCTATGGTCCAGTGGGTAAGTTTTGCGAGGAGTGTTTGTACAAAGAGAGAGTGGGCGATTTCAATTTCACTATGTTCTTAACAAGAAAAATTGGAAGAGTGTGAGAGGTAAAAAGTAAAAGTCTTATGTGACAAACCTGTACAAGAAGCATTTTCAGTTCCTTACATATTTTTTACTTTCTTTTCCTGTTTCAGAGGGTCGTAAACACGATGCTAGCATGCTAGCTGATTCAGGACTTCTTCAAGAACTGCAACGATTTGCAAATTCACCAGCTGGCGATCCATTTTGCTTGTACGGCGATCCGGCATACCCTCATAGAATTTACTTACAGAAGCCATTCCGAAATAGAGCCCTGACTGCCCCAATGATTGCTTTCAACAAGTCTATGAGTACAGTACGAGAGTCCGTAGAATGGCTTTTTAATGACATTGTCAATTATTTTAAGTTTATGGACTTTAAAAAGAATCTGAAAATTAGTTTGAGTAGTGTAGGAAAGATGTATGTCGTTTGTGCAATTCTCAGGAATGCTCTTACATGCCTATATCCAAATCAGACATCGCAATACTTTAACTTAGATCCGCCAACACTACAAGATTACTTTGCTTGAAAGTAATTCAAATAATATAACCAAAGAGGAATGAAATGTCAGTGTTATAATGAAAGTTGTTTGTGAATAGGAATGCATTGTTTTCTTGACTACTTTTTTCTGTCAAGGTGTATCAAGAGAAGGCAGGTTAATTTGATATAGGGTTGTATTAATAAATGGCAAAACTGCTCTATATGATTATTTTGTTTAAACTTGAATTCCAGCCAAGAAGTTCCAATCATACCACAAAATTAGGAGTTAATTATTTGCCAGAGAAAGGGAAGGGGGAGTGGGAGAGGAGTTGCTTAAACAAAAATGTTGCCCCACCCCTTTCTGGTACATTGTTTCATATTTCCTGACCCTCCCACCTTTGACAGACAACCCCTCAATTCCAACCACATAAGATTCCCACAGGAGACTTCATTTCGTAGCCAGTCAGACAAGATGGGCGTATCACCATAAAATAAACTTGAAACTTTGAAACACAAACCTTGAATTTAATCACTATATAATGTTGTAGCTTCAAATACAACACTGCAGTTTGTAGCCAGTCAGACAAGATGGACAGAAATTCACATAGAATACACTTAAAACTTTGAAACATTAACCTTGGATTTAATCAATGTAATCAATTAGAACTTTACAGTCTCAAAATGTACCTTCAAATGCAAACAGTGCATTATTGCATGTCCGGAAAATATGCATGGTACCTCAGCACCTTTTCACGGTAAAACTTTTAGTAACAACAACATTGGATAACACTTGCATGGATAAAATAGCGGATACTTAACTGTTCTTATTTTGGCCCTTTGCAAGCAAACCAAGCATGAGCTGAGTCTGCTGCTGCTGTTGCTGTACTAACATTTTCATCATATCCTCCTTTTGACTCAGCTCCTTTCGTCTCAACTCCAAATCCTCCTTTCTCAGAGCACTCTCTCTTTCTGACTTTTCTTTCATAAATTGCACCACTTCCGATGTCGATCTTCTTACTTTCTTCGCCGTCTGGGCTTGTTCGTCTTGTTTCTCAGCATTCCTTTTCTTGGTTTCACCCAAACGCTCAACCGCTCGGTTGCGGTGCTCCTCCGCTGCTGCCTTTTCAGCTTTCTTGTTATCATTTTGCAAGCTTCTCGCATCCGTGGCCGCCTTCTCTTTTTCTATGATTTCCTCTAATGCTTGGTCTAGCTTTGTTTCCTCACAGTCTATCCCAGAGGCAGCTTCCTCTATTCTCATTTTTGCTTTGTACTTTTGTTGAAGTAATGTCAGCCTGTCTCTGACACTTCTCTTTGATACTTTAAACTTAGGATGATCAGAGGCATTTAAATTGACTGCTATTTCGTTCCATAAATCTCCTCTTTCCTTACTACAGTAAGGATGTTTCCAAGGTTCAACCACTAAAACTTCTTCGCAAAGATTCAAGTCGTGGAGTTCTGTCCACTCCATTCTGGGGATATTTACATCAAAATATAAGTTAATTTTTCGGAAAATTACACTCTAAAATGACCTTAACGGCATGAAAATTTACGGCTTAAAACAAATGTAAAAGATCATATATGGGTCGGAATTAAGGAAAAACGAATTAAACAGATAATCGCTTTGTTAGTTCTCGATTTCACCTTCTTAACTAAAAATGTTTTGCTGACAAGATACAAAGCCCGAACTTTGCGGACTGTTTGCAAAGTTTTTATATTTCAAAATCGCACTAAGATGCACTATTATGCAAAGATAAGAGGCTAGAGAATATCTAACTTTTCATTCCAATAGCCAAACATAAATTATTTTCCTAAACACGATGAAAATACATAAATGTATACTCGCGCTCTCTCGACGTTCGCCCAGGACGGCAAAGATGGCGTTTTCGCGTTCTGAACTTCACGTGGACGACTAGTGAAGCATGCGCCGTAGCGCGCTAAGTGGCATTTTCACTTCCGGTCGTCGTCCTCAGGGCTTGTCGTCGACCTTGCTTAAGGTCCCTAATATAGTATCAGTGATGTGGTGATACAGTGTACTACATGTACAGGATTGCAAAACGTTAAAACAGTTGAACCTACATTTACAAGCCACCCTTAGAACATGTTAACTAAAAATACTTTGTGGGCATGGTCAAATACATTAGAGTACATTAATGTCTAGAAAGCACTTAAATGTAAAACAGTGGTGAATGCAATACATGCAGTAATGATCAATAACAACTCTGTAGTGTAGAGTCAATAAATCTTTTTCAAGTTTGGCATTTTAATACAGGTACATGTAAAATTAACAAAGACATGCAAACAAGGGACTGTCAAAGCATGGCTGTGACCACTGAATAGAGGTGACTGTTTAATACACTGAGGCAGCAGATACAAAATTTGCATGGGCTAAAATACAGCGTATGGAACTGGCCACTTAATTAAATAGAGGGTGGCAACCTAATACAATCACTAAAATAGGTTGTAATGTACTTGGAGTGTAAACTCTGTATCCTGATCACCAGGAAATCCATACATACCTTTAATCTCAGCCTTAAACCATTTCTGTTTTCCAAAAGTTCCTCTGACTTCTTTCACTAAGATTTCCTCCACCTTCTTATTGCTTTCATGGTCATACATGTACCTCAAATGGTTAAAGAAAACGATGTGTCAAATAAGATATTATTTCACTTGTCAGGTGTTACTGTATCTTTTAACCGAGATTTATTATTTTCACTTCTGTGAATGGTTTTCTTTAAAGTTCATGTAATATTGTTGAAACAGAATAGCAATGAAAGGCAATTACACTTGTGTCAATAAGCATTGTTAGGTTTATCAACATATTTTCTAAGAAATCCTATTAAAATTTGCAACTCGATAGCAATCGTTGTCAGTTTTATTGTAGTCTCCTTCACGATGGATTTTAGAAAAAATCAAAGATCATTGACACAACCGCCATTTTTTCCACTCAGAGATGGATAAACAACATTGGCACTGCCCACTCAAAGATGGACGGCCATTACTTGTGTCAATAAACGTTGTTAGGTTTATCAAAATATTTTCTAACGACATCCTACTCAAATTCGCAACTCAATATACATGTAGCAATCATTGTCGGTTTTGTTGTTGTCTCTTTCGCGACGGATTTTAGAAAAATCGAAGATCATTGACACAAGCGCCATTTTTTCCACTCAGAGATGGATAAACAACATTGGCACTGTCCACTCAAAGATGGACGGCCGTTACTTGTGTCAATGAACGTTGTTAGGTTTATCAAAATATTTTCTAACGACATCCTACTAAAATTCGCAACTCGATATAGCAATCATTGTCGGTTTTATTGTTGTCTCTTTCGCGACGGATTTGTGAAAAATCAAAGATCATTGACACAAGCGCCATTTTTTCCACTCAGAGATGGATAAACAACATTGGCACTGTCCACTCAAAGATGGACGGCCGTTACTTGTGTCAATGAACATTGTTAGGTTTATCAAAATATTTTCTAACGACATCCTACTCAAATTCGCAACTCGATATAGCAATCATTGTTGGTTTTGTTGTTGTCTCTTTCGCGACAGATTTTAGAAAAATCAAAGATCATTGACACAAGCGCCATTTTTTCCACTCAGAGATGGATAAACAACATTGGCACTGTCCACTCAAAGATGGACGGCCGTTACTTGTGTCAATGAACGTTGTTAGGTTTATCAAAATATTTTCTAACGACATTCTACTCAAATTCGCAACTCGATATAGCAATCATTGTCGGTTTTGTTGTTGTCTCTTTCGCGACGGATTTTAGAAAAATCAAAGATCATTGACAAAAGCGCCATTTTTTCCACTCAGAGATGGATAAACAACATTGGCACTGTCCACTCAAAGATGGACGGCCGTTACTTGTGTCAATGAACGTTGTTAGGTTTATCAAAATATTTTCTAACGACATCCTACTAAAATTCGCAACTCGATATACATGTAGCAATCATTGTCGGTTTTATTGTTGTCTCTTTCACGACGGATTTGAGAAAAATCAAAGATCATTGACACAAGCGCCATTTTTTCCACTCAGAGATGGATAAACAACATTGGCACTGTCCACTTAAAGATGGACGGCCGTTACTTGTGTCAATGAACGGTGTTAGGTTTATCGCAACTCGATATAGCAATCATTGTCGGTTTTGTTGTTGTCTCTTTCGCGACGGATTTTAGAAAAATCAAAGATCATTGACACAAGCGCCATTTTTTCCACTCAGAGATGGATAAACAACATTGGCACTGTCCACTCAAAGATGGACGGCCATTACTTGTGTCAATGAATGTTGTTAGGTTTATCAAAATATTTTCTAACGACATCCTACTAAAATTCGCAACTCGATATAGCAATCATTGTCGGTTTTATTGTTGTCTCTTTCGCAACGGATTTGAGAAAAATCAAAGATCATTGACACAAGCGCCATTTTTTCCACTCAGAGATGGATAAACAACATTGGCACTGTCCACTCAAAGATGGACGGCCGTTACTTGCGTCAATGAACGTTGTTAGGTTTATCAAAATATTTTCTAACGACATCCTACTAAAATTCGCAACTCGATATAGCAATCATTGTCGGTTTTGTTGTTGTCTCTTTCGCATAATACATACAACATTCAGTACTTAAAACTGACTTATTTTGAGACAAAAATACTTGTTATGTATAGTGAAAGTAACTGAAACTCATTTGCAATGACCATACATGTACATGTATTTGTGAAAGTTGCTTGGTTTATCAAAAAGAAAAATACTAGACTGTATCATTTAAGATCTACATTGTACATGTAAGATCACCAAATGAGATACATGTAAACATCCTTCCTTCTGCTCAAATGTGAATAAACGGCTTTGAAATTATGATAATGAATGTAAGCTTACAGTGTATGTCAGAAATAAAAAAATACATGGAAAGCATTCAATACATAAAATTACTGTACATAAAAAGCATTCAATACTCCTTTACAAGTACTTACTCTATTAACAGCGCCATAAAGAACTGTTTGTAGTGTGCATTTACTGTTCCAGCCTCCAGAACTTTAAGCTTAATTTAAAATGGTGAATTTCAACACGAATCAAGCTACAGCTGTAGGGAGGTTTGAGCCTATAGCCGGAGTAGAAAAGGCATTAAAACACGCTAAACGCTCGCGGCTTACAAATCATTTGTTGTTTCTGATTTAAATAAACTACATGTACACGAGGAAGCATAAAAAGTGTAGGCGAGCATGTTTTAAAATAGCAAATGAAACAAATTTACAAACACATCGAACCTAGCCATCGAACCTACCTTTGCAGCAACATCTTCGATCACTGGCGGCCATAATGAAAATATGACTCCATAAGCTGATGAAATGGAAGAAAAATATGCATATCCAGCGCAGATACGTTGAAACAATGTTAAAAGGTGACAAACTGAGCTTATAAAGCGAGACGATAACTTTCTAACCCCTTCAAATGCTTCAGATTAAACTAAATGTACAGACTCGAGCTCGAAGGTTCGCCGTTGAAAAGTGAAAAGAGCGCCAATAACTCGAACAGCCCGCCGGGAAGAACTCCATTTGCGCATGACTAAACCGTACTCAACCTCTCCCGGCCACAGTGTAGCACATTTTTTTATACTCCACAGACATGCATGTGAAGCAAACCTACGATTAATTGGCCCTAGTTTGTTTAGCCGGAAACATCATTTCGCCGTGATAATGGCAAATTAGCAATAAATAAAAATTTGCCCGAATAAAAAATTCTGTTACGTACAGCGCAACATCAACACAATTCTGTTTATACATCAGACCAGGAACCTATTACTCAGACCTCAGATCTCGAACCAACACTGACGGTAAGACTTCAGATTGAAAATTGTAGTTTGGGCCGGCCTGGAGTTTTTGTAAAATGTACGATATAAATCAATAGGAATCAGTTAGGAATACGCGGACTTAAACACGACGGAAACGGATGTTTTTGTGTCCGTGATCGGAAACCCTGCGGAAACGCGTAGAGAATGAATAAATTTCTTGTTACGTGTTTCCCGTTGTATCCGCGCCGCGGAAACGCGACTGAAACTCACAGTTTCATGTTTCCGTAACATTTCCGAGTTACGGAAACTCCTTATTTCACCCTGTGAAACAATACAACAACGGACCCTAGCCCTAAAAACAATAGAGGTGCACCTCATCCAGTTCGAAGAGGTGCAGGCCTACTGATAACCTTAGGCAAAGATAGAAGGTAATCTCAAGAGAATTGAAAGACTTTTATTGTGGGGTGTTGTGGGAGGTTTGGGAGCACATGGAAAACCTATGGCAACAACAGTTAAAAACATACTCCAAAACTCTCTCAGATATTACTCTCTCTCTACATTATAAAAATAAACAAAATTCATATACCGTAAATCCACTATTAGGTCCCCCTTTTTTAAAGCAAGAAATTCATTAAGCCCCCCCCCCCCCCCCCCCCCCCCCCCCCCCCCCCCCCCCCCCCCCCCCCCCCCCCCCCCCCCCCCCCCCCCCCCCCCTCCCCTTTTCCTTCACAACCCAGACAGTCAAAGATATAACGGCTGACTGTATTATCCCGGGAACAAATTTATATACACAGTACTCGCGAGCTTTGGGGAAAATATAACCGCTAGTTGCACTAAAAATGATTATTCATTGGTGCGGTAATCAATGAGTGGTGAACTGCTTGTGTTTCGTTAAAATCACTCTGAAATCAATAAGCACCCCGGGGAGCTTGAGAGGATTTACGCTAATGGTATGTCGTCGTACACAGGAAAAAAAATATCAAACTTGTTCATTGTCGGGTAGTCCTTTTTTTAGTCCTGCACTTGTCCAAACAATGTCTTTGATTCGCTAAGAAAACAACAGATTTGTCCCGCTGGGATAGGGATTAGGGATAGGGCATTGTTCAAGTGATATATCAATTGTATCGTTCGCCATTCACAGACATCGTTTGGACAGCTACGACCCCGCTCTCATTATCAATTTAACTCAATTTATTTTGTTTCCCCTCTGCCAGATGTTTGAACAAAGTTTTCTTCCGTTCTAAAAAACACGGTCCCTTACAACATACAAATATCAAAGACCAAACAATACTTTCGGGTTGTACTTTATTAAGTCCGATGAACAAACACATTTACTCTTAAATACTAGCAGTAATCACAGATTATGGAGACGCGTTCGAAAGAATTTCCGGCGGAAATGAGCCCCTGAAAAAAAACAATAGGGGCGGCCATTTGGAGGACCGTCTACCAAAAAATCTCAAATTTTACTGCACATAAACCACAGGACAACCAACACGAAATTAGGATTGCGTTCTTCGAACGCGATTAAAAATTCATATAGAAAACATTAGCGGAGAACTAAATATAACACGTGACAGGCTCTAAAAGAAACGGGAAGGATTTGGGGTGCGCGCGGAGAGAACGCCTGACCCAGAGATGGGGAAAGTGCCTGCCACACAGTTTAAAACCCAATCGGAGGCCAGGGAAAACCTATAGGGAAGATATCAATGACGTCACCAATTGTTATTAATGTGCCAACCAGAGCCTTATTGGCTGCCGAAACAAAGGGTTCTTTTGTTCCAGTAGTTGGCACATTTGAATAACAAAAAGAATGTTTGTAATCAGATATCATCCCTATAAAACAACCCGCACAACGGCGGGTCAAAAGTCTGGTAACCTATGTGAAAACCAAGCCCAAAACTCCGATCGACCCTTCCTACGAAGATAAATAGCCCAATTTCGATATATTAAAATTCAACTTCAAACAAAAGACATCACTACGAGGCTTAGGGGAATAAACCATACAAATCCCTACTATCATTCCCCTAAGCCTCGTAGTGATGTCTTTTGTTTGAAGTTGAATTTTAATATATCGAAATTGGGCACTAGTTTAGTCTATAAAAAATTCTTTAAAAAATTGTCTTTAAAAAAATTGTCTTTAAAAAATTGTCTTTAAAAATTGTCTTTAAAAACTTCCTCTTCTCAGAGTGATATTGTTGGCATCATGACTGCTAGTCTACGAATAGCTTGCGTGCCATTCTGACTTCTGTGAAGTGGATGTAGGAAAGAGACATCTCTTAAAAGCTTGTTGTCTGTTGGTAGATGGCCAATCAGATACTTTGTGGTGCCCATCACATAGAACTGTTTCATACCATGAAAAGCTTTCGTCTGTTGGTCACTAGACAATAGACAGGGCAGAGCGAGTTTTCTCTCCCACTTCCATCTGAGAAATGGATAGTTGGTTGTCTGGCTTGGAATAGTCTACTGTCAGCACGCGCCTTCCCTCTTTGTCTTTCAGGGCTTGGCTATTGAGGAAGCGACCCATAAGGGACTTCAGCAGCTCACACATTGTATCACGCAGAAAGTGAATCAGTGGCCCTTCACTCTGGAAGAAACATAGAAACTTCTTACAAATTGGTTCCACAGACAGTAGAAAAGCCAGTTGAGTTGGGAAGGACTTATTTAGTAACTTTCTACAGATACGATTGTACCGCTTATTCTTCTCCAAGGTCTTGAAAGTCTTCTCCTGTGTAGCTAGCTTGGGCAATTCTTCCGGGAAGCATTTCTTGATTGCTTCCCAGTTCTTGACAATTCGGTCTAATGCAGGAATAAGGGTAAGCCACCTGTATCGGATGAATAGCTCATCATCAAGCCCCATATCATTCAACACGTGGACGTAATCTTCTCTGCGAGAAGGTGAGCTCTTCAACCAATAGAAAAGATCTATGGTTAGTTCCTCAGATGCCTCTCCATATGCATTAATGCCTGTACGGAAAGCATTATGCACAACATGAATGTTTCAAGGGATGAATGGCATAAGACCGGGGAGTCCTTCATCTAAGAGTACATTATTGGCTGTACTCTATATGGTTTTGTTGACATTTGGTCCATCTGATGACAAACTTATTAAGCCTGAGAGAGGCAGCTGGTAGCCCGTTTCCTGAAGTATGTCCACAATTTTCTTTGTAGCATCATGACATTTGGTATGCCCAAAGAATAGTGTCTGCAAGAATCTTACACTGATCTCATTTTTCTCTTGTGATCAATAGCGTACAATATGTCATACTGCTTGCGGCCTTGGGAATTCCCTGTCTCATGAGCTTAGCAATATTTTTTTTCCTTTTTATTCTGAATAAAATTATAGGGATTATAGGACATTTTTTAACTATATAGGGAAATTGAAAAAATATATCAAAAAAAGGAAATATAGAGACAATTGAAGCCCTGAATTTTTTTTGGTTGTGAATGGAAAGTTGTACATGTGAAGATTTATACCGAGTTAATTTAGGTTCAGTTAAGCTTCACGCGGCGCGTAAGAAATATTTCTTTGAAAGCTGTGCATGCATGTACGGTCAAGATTCTCTCAGCAAATCGCAGAATTAAAGTAGGAAAAAATAAATAAGTTATTTACCGGCCTAGGTCGGTCCGTATAGGAAAAACCTGTGCCCTCGGTCTTGAGTACGACCCTCTGCCTACGGCTTCAGGCCGTACTCAAGACCTCGGGCACAGTTTTTTCCTATACGGACCTTCCGGCCGGTAAATAACATAAATAGCTTTCAATCGACGTGCCCGAGCTTGCGAGAGAACCTCTGGTAACCAAAGTATTCAAACGGTTCTTAGAAATAAATAAACTACAAAATAATAAATAAATAAACAAATAAATAAATACATAATATACTTTCGGTCTTCCGGGATAATCCAGGTTGTTGTTCCGGGCAGTTCCGAGCTGTTTCGGGATGTTCCGGGTGGTTGCGATCTGTTCCGGGCTGTTCAGAACTGTTTCGGCTGTTCTGAGCTGTTCCGGGCTGTTCCGGGCTGTTCCGGGCTGTTCCGGGCTGTTCCGGGCTGTTCCGGGCTGTTCCGGGCTGTTCCGGGCTGTTCCGGGCTGTTCCGGGCTGTTCCGAGCTGTTCTAGTGTTCCTGGTTTCACTATACACCTATATTCAGGCGATGATGAGACTTTAAAAAGAAATGATGTTCTCGATGTTTTAAATTCCTTCCAAAGAATGAAATTGTTTTGTAAACGAAGATTATGGAACATGGGAAGCCGTGGACCCGTACGAACTGCATGTACCTTGGCCCTTTGTCTGGCAACCGGAATTTTATTTCTGAATTCATTGCCCGAACAAGGTAAGCCATAAACTTAATTAACTAAATAGCCTTTCAACATAGCAAAGGAATTAGTCCTCTCAGGAAATTATGCCATTTCAGGGTACTAGAATCTCAGCTCAGATTAGGTAGCTTTAATAACATGCTGTTAGACTGTTATAATTTTGTAGTTTGAAAACAATTTATAACATTTCTACATAATTATGCCATATAAGATTCTGATTTCACGAAAATTTAATATATATAATTTTAGGAATAAAGTAAGGGTGATTTACAAAATGACAATAACGTTGATCAGTGAGAAAACCATGAGTTGCTCAGCTGTTGAAACGAAGAATGTTTTAATATCTAGTACACTGAACAAAACAATTGAGGATTGCATTACATGATAATAACTTTTAAATGCGTTACCTAAATTCCGTTAAAAACGGCAACGGAAGAGAAAATAAAATTCTACACATGGAAAATGTTTAAAATTTTTCGGTGTTAACGTTAAGACCAGAAAAAAGGCGAGGAAAACGCTTGCAAAGGGTTCATGTATTACCTGTCGTAAAAAGCCTTTTCAAACTTTATGCAGTGTTTTTATCTTATTATTAAACTCTTGTTTCTGTAAGTGCATCGCTTACCACTAACCAGCTTTGATACGGTCAAGAACTTTTTTCTTCATTATTTCTTTTCGCGAATCAATGTTTTCTCTCTGCTTTTTCCTCTGTTTATGGGGCAAATCGTTTGGAATACGGTTCTGTTTGTAGAGCGGACTGTTTCGTGATAACTGTAACCATGGATAACCATGCATTATTTTCTAGGTAAAATGAATTGATCTACTGATAAATAAAAAAAGAAAAAAAAGGCACAACCAGGCGAATTTTTGGCGCGAAAAGCTATCAGTCGCGCGTACTTTCCCGCCATTTTCATAGTCTTAATATAAACAATGAGAAATTTTAAGAATGTTCCACATATGTAGAATTTTCTTCTCTCTTATGTTGTCGTTTTTAATTGAATTTAGGTAAAGCATTTAAAAGTTATTATCACTTAATACAATCCTCAAATGTTTTGTCCAGTGTTCCATTTCATGTTAGTTTAGTCTCTTTTCCCTAGTTCTGCCACTGCTAAAATTGCTTGAGTTTAATCTTAACGCGATCTGATTTTCAATCGTTTCACTAGAGGGATTTGCTCAAGATGGACAACTGACGTCATCAGATAAAGATTTGAATGCCACAAAGACAATAAAGGTAAAGTAAAGTCTGCGATTAATAAAACAGATTAAACAGTCCACAAAGATCATCAGAGCAGGCAATTAACTTCAGTTTCTGTATCATAAAGTTACTACTTCCTATCCAGACTGCAACCGATCTCTTATCTTTTATCAAAGGTAGTGTAGTCAGGCAAGCGTGCCATAACGAGCCAGAGGTTCTTAGCAACCAAAAAAGACCACAGGATCCCGCTGAGATCGTGGAGTTTTACTCCACGATCTCTGCGGGAAGTCCAGCAACTTGCAGCATTCCAATGTAATAAAATCCCTTGTGGTAATCGTTTCTGTCCTACTCCAGACGTTAATTTTCGCGAGAATGTGTTATAATCCTTAAGCGTGAAAGTTCATTAATTGCTTTTTTAAATTAATATTCCGTCGTCATTCAAGGTGTTTCGGATATTTACAAGACGTTTTGTTGCGGTTTGGGAAATTGATTTATGCGGAACTTTCTACAAAAAATTACGGCTCTGAATAGCGAACGGATTTACATCTGTACGACTCTACCTTTGTGCGACAGTGTTGTAGCGGAAATGACCGTAAAAATAGGAAATGTTCTATGTACACTCTCGAACTCTTAACATTAGAAATATTAATTGTAGAGCGATAATAAAGATGCAATACATTCGATTCCTTAATTTATAACTCACTAGAACCCGGGTATCATAGCTCAAGCGTACGCTGAAATTTCTACAAAACAAACTTATCCTTTTGGGATCTTTTGGAATTCGAAGGGCGACACAAGCACGAGCGTACGGCACTCATAAAGAGACGGTAAGAGCCCTTATTTCGCCGGGTTCTACGCAAGCATAAATACAAGCGCGAGGACACGGATCAAAATACATGTATTTTGATTCTATGCTTGCAGAAGTTTTGAACAAAATAAAGGCAGCTATTGTAGCTGTAGTACATCGCTTTGCCCGAATGATTCAAATGCCGTAGAATTTCGATTTCTCGAACCTCCACGGGAAACGAAAATTGGTTCAACAAATCAGCAAGTTCGATATATCGGGGGTAAAATTACACTGAAATTATTCCAAGGGAAACAAGTTTTGGTTCGAGTTATCGGTTTATTTTTTGATAAATCGAGGGCTTGAGAAATCAGGGTTTCACTGTATTTAAAAGCTCGCCCGGGCGGAGTTCCACTCGGCTGTATCTCCCTTTGTTATCGTTCCCACTCATGTTTCCAAAAGCATTTCCCAAATCCAAAATAATCATGAAAAATCAGTTGAGCTGAAATATGTAGCAATCAATTGTATATTCCGTGTTACCTCGATTCGTCCCCACACAAACGAAATATACGACTCGTCCAAAGTCTCTATGCCCAAGTTCAAACCTGCTAAAAAATAGCTTTATAGGATGGGGTGGGGGGGGGGGGGGGGGGGGGGTATATTACGCATGAGTATATATATTAACATCAGCCGAACATTGCAGACATTTCGGGATTTCGATGACTATTTTAGAACGACTAGGAAAATTAACTCTTAAAAGACACACGCTCGCTTGCGAAACCAAGCTCGTCACGCGCTTCTGAGGTACACGGATCTACAACCCTGGCCAATACTCCTGGGACACTACCGAAATAACTCTGCAATATAACGCATTCCACCCCCCCCGCTAGTGCAATGTTGACCTCACGGGTACAAAATGTTTTAACGGCAGTTAACATTGCTGTGGGTAGGTGGGGACTGAAATAGCACGTCATAACAACGTTCTAAGTAGGTTTTACTTCTTTACCTTTTTGATATTGTATTTTTAACATTTTTATTGATGTTTTTAGCTAGGATTGTATATTTTTTATATAGGTTAAAATTTATTATTAATTTGCAGGGCCCCACTGAAAACCGCCAAGGCGAGTGGGATCCCTGGTTAAATATTATTATTACTATTATTATTATTATTTTGTAAAGGAATTTATTAAGTAATTAATCAAAAAATTATTATTATTATCATTATTATTATATTAGGGAAGGGTATTTTTTGCGTGCAATTTCAGTGACTGTCCCAAGAAGTATTACCCAGGGGCCGGATTCACGAAGCCCTCCTAAGTTAAGAAATATCCTAAGTACTGTTTCTTAACAATGGCCCATTGTTGGAATGACAATAGACTATTGTTAAGAAACAATACTTAGGATTGTCTTAACTTAGGAGGGTTATGTGAATCCGGCCTTGGGTTGTAGCTAACTGGTACTCGTCCAAACAGTACAAATTCAGCCAGGACTTGTGCCAACAAGAGTTTATTCAAACCACTGTAGTAACGATCTTGCAAGTTTGATGTGACCGATTAACAAGGTCAAGATAACCTGCTTGTATTGTTTCATGACTAAGCTATACAGTATCTTTGTTAGACTTATGATCACGTAAAACTGCATTATTAGAATATCCAAATAACAAAAGCAAATTCCTGTAACAAACATATAACAAAAGAATTGCTGACTTAGCTACTACTTGTAGAAACAAGGTTATATCAAGAGAAGTGCTGACTCTACGATCGATGAAACAACCTGCCTAGCTTTTCATATGCAGCTCAAAATATTTATCATGTTATATATCCCAGAAGCGCTCAGGCATACAGCGATGCCAGGACTCCTACCTGGATGAACCAGAAAGGATATACAACATTGGCCTAGATTTTCAAATGCGGCTCAAAATATTAAACATGTTATATATCCCAGAAGCGCTCAGGCATACAGAGATGACAGGACTCCTACCTGGATGAACCGGAAAGGATATACAACATTTGTCTAGATTTTCAAATGCGGCTCAAAAATATTGATCATGTTTTATATCCCAGAAGCGCTCAGGCATACAGCGATAACAGGACTCCTACCTGGATGAACCAGAAAGGATATACAACATTGGCCTAGATTTTCAAATGCGGCTCAAAATATTAATCATGTTATATATCCCAGAAGCACTCAGGCATACAGCGATGCCAGGACTCCTACCTGGATGAACCAGAAAGGATATACAACATTTGCCTAGATTTTCAAATGCGGCTCAAAAATATTAATCATGTTATATATCCCAGAAGCGCTCAGGCATACAGCGATGACAGGACTCCTACCTGGATGAACCAGAAAGGATATACAACATTTGCCTAGATTTTTAAATGCAGCTCAAAAATATTAATCATGTTATATATCCCAGAAGCACTCAGGCATACAGCGATGCCAGGACTCCTACCTGGATGAACCAGAAAGGATATACAACATTTGCCTAGATTTTCAAATGCGGCTCAAAAATATTAATCATGTTATATATCCCAGAAGCGCGCAGGCATACAGCGATGACAGGACTCCTACCTGGATGAACCAGAAAGGATATACAACATTGGCCTAGATTTTCAAATGTGGCTCAAAATATTAATCATGTTATATATCCCAGAAGCACTCAGGCATACAGCGATGACAGGACTCCTACCTGGATGAACCAGAAAGGATATACAACATTGGCCTAGATTTTCAAATGCGGCTCAAAATATTAATCATGTTATATATCCCAGAAGCACTCAGGCATACAGCGATGCCAGGACTCCTACCTGGATGAACCAGAAAGGATATACAACATTTGCCTAAATTTTCAAATGCGGCTCAAAAATATTAATCATGTTATATATCCCAGAAGCGCTCAGGCATACAGCGATGACAGGACTCCTACCTGGATGAACCAGAAAGGATATACAACATTTGCCTAGATTTTTAAATGCAGCTCAAAAATATTAATCATGTTATATATCCCAGAAGCACTCAGGCATACAGCGATGCCAGGACTCCTACCTGGATGAACCAGAAAGGATATACAACATTTGCCTAGATTTTCAAATGCGGCTCAAAAATATTAATCATGTTATATATCCCAGAAGCGCTCAGGCATACAGCGATGACAGGACTCCTACCTGGATGAACCAGAAAGGATATACAACATTGGCCTAGATTTTCAAATGCGGCTCAAAAATATTAATCATGTTATATATCCCAGAAGCGCTCAGGCATACAGCGATGACAGGACTCCTACCTGGATGAACCAGAAAGGATATACAACATTTGCCTAGATTTTTAAATGCAGCTCAAAAATATTAATCATGTTATATATCCCAGAAGCACTCAGGCATACAGCGATGCCAGGACTCCTACCTGGATGAACCAGAAAGGATATACAACATTTGCCTAGATTTTTAAATGCAGCTCAAAAATATTAATCATGTTATATATCCCAGAAGCACTCAGGCATACAGCGATGCCAGGACTCCTACCTGGATGAACCAGAAAGGATATACAACATTGGCCTAGATTTTTAAATGCAGCTCAAAAATATTAATCATGTTATATATCCCAGAAGCACTCAGGCATACAGCGATGCCAGGACTCCTACCTGGATGAACCAGAAAGGATATACAACATTGGCCTAGATTTTCAAATGCGGCTCAAAATATTAATCATGTTATATATCCCAGAAGCACTCAGGCATACAGCGATGCCAGGACTCCTACCTGGATCAACCAGAAAGGATATACAACATTGGCCTAGAATTTCAAATGCGGCTCAAAAATATTAATCATGTTATATATCCCAGAAACATTGGCCTAGATTTTCAAATGCGGCTCAAAATATTAATCATGTTATATATCCCAGAAGCACTCAGGCATACAGCGATGCCAGGACTCCTACCTGGATCAACCAGAAAGGATATACAACATTGGCCTAGAATTTCAAATGCGGCTCAAAAATATTAATCATGTTATATATCCCAGAAACACTCAGGCATACAGCGTTGACAGGACTTCTACCTGGATGAACCAGAAAGGATATACAACATTTGCCTAGATTTTCAAATGCGGCTCAAAAATATTAATCATGTTATATATCCCAGAAGCACTCAGGCATACAGCGATGACAGGACTCCTACCTGGATGAACCAGAAAGGATATACAACATTTGCCTAGATTTTCAAATGCGGCTCAAAAATATTAATCATGTTATATATCCCAGAAGCACTCAGGCATACAGCGATGCCAGGACTCCTACCTGGATGAACCAGAAAGGATATACAACATTTGCCTAAATTTTCAAATGCGGCTCAAAAATATTAATCATGTTATATATCCCAGAAGCGCTCAGGCATACAGCGATGACAGGACTCCAACCTGGATGAACCAGAAAGGATATACAACATTTGCCTAGATTTTTAAATGCAGCTCAAAAATATTAATCATGTTATATATCCCAGAAGCACTCAGGCATACAGCGATGCCAGGACTCCTACCTGGATGAACCAGAAAGGATATACAACATTGGCCTAGATTTTCAAATGCGGCTCAAAAATATTAATCTTGTTATATATCCCAGAAGCGCTCAGGCATACAGCGATGACAGGACTCCTACCTGGATGAACCAGAAAGGATATACAACATTGGCCTAGATTTTCAAATGCGGCTCAAAATATTAATCATGTTATATATCCCAGAAGCGCTCAGGCATACAGCGATGACAGGACTCCTACCTGGATGAACCAGAAAGGATATACAACATTGGCCTAGATTTTCAAATGCGGCTCAAAATATTAATCATGTTATATATCCCAGAAGCACTCAGGCATACAGCGATGCCAGGACTCCTACCTGGATGAACCAGAAAGGATATACAACATTGGCCTAGATTTTCAAATGCGGCTCAAAAATATTAATCATGTTATATATCCCAGAAGCGCTCAGGCATACAGCGATGACAGGACTCCTACCTGGATGAACCAGAAAGGATATACAACATTGGCCTAGATTTTCAAATGCGGCTCAAAATATTAATCATGTTATATATCCCAGAAGCACTCAGGCATACAGCGATGCCAGGACTCCTACCTGGATGAACCAGAAAGGATATACAACATTTGCCTAGATTTTCAAATGCGGCTCAAAAATATTAATCATGTTTTATATCCCAGGAGCGCTCAGGCATACAGCGATGACAGGACTCCTACCTGGATGAACCAGAAAGGATATACAACATTGGCCTACACTGTAGATTTTCAAATGCGGCTCAAAAATATTAATCATGTTATATATCCCAGAAGCGCTCAGGCATACAGCGATGACAGGACTCCTACCTGGATGAACCAGAAAGGATATACAACATTTGCCTAGATTTTCAATTGTGGTTCAAAAAAATATACATATATGTTGTAGTTCAATTTTACCCTTGGTTCAATTTTGATTTTCCATTGTTATTTTTTATGTTAATATATGATAATGAATATAAAACAAAGGAAAATCAAAATTGAACCAAGGATAAAATTGAACTACAACATATACATGTACTCTTAATGTGTGTAAAATCAACATTAAAAATAATTTTAGAGGTATGCTGGGAAGGCATCACTGCCTTTAGTTACATTTGACAAACATTTTTATTTTACTTTCCCTATCAGACTAAGTCATTTTAACTCTTTTCCACTGCTCCTTGGAAGTGTTTGTGAGTACACCTGAACCATTTGCTCACAGAATGTAACCTGATTCAACAAGTATGTTTCAGTAACAGCTTTGTCTTTAAAGAAGTATTGCAATTTATCCACTGGCAGTGATTGAGTCACAATTTCTTCAATGATATCCAGAAACCTATGTTCTGTTGACCCTGAAAACCATAAAGATTTTTTTAGTTCTGCTATTAAGATTTCAGTCAAATGTAGGGTTATTAAGGGTTATAGGGTAATTTAACTGTATATATAACAGTTACATGTACACATTTATGTTTTAGACCAAAGCCAAGGCCCATAGGCTGAGCACTGAGATATTTGTTTCACTAACCTGCCAATATTTGCCTTGCTCTTTGAAAATCATTCAGCACAGGCTTCCCCATGTGGAATCCCTGGACATGCACATCCCTATAATAATAAGTACATGTTAATGGTAACTGTTACAAGAATAAAGGGTTCAATAAATTTAAGAAAGGTGACAGTTATTTATTAATAGTATTTAATTATATACTTTGAAAATGTTGCAGGTTGTGGATTACATGTAGTTGTCTACCAGTCTACATACACTGTATACTGTACATGTTTTCAAGGCAAAAAACTGAAACTTACATGTAAATATACAGCAATTGACAACATAAAATGACCTGTGCATATTTGGTGTGATAATGTAGACATTCATATGGTAATTACACATGTACAATGATAACCTACCCTTATAACTTTGCAGAACACACAACATTCTGTGTCCAACTCCCTTTTACAAAGACCATCCACATGTTCATCAGCACTGCCATTATCTTCCTTTCTTTTTATGAGCATGACCAGTGCCTTATAATCAAGGGTAACTGCAATAAAAACAATAATAATAATTTAAAGCATACTTTCATACGCTAAAGGAAAGTAAGTTTTTAGCACTCTACAGTAATTATCAATAATTTTCGACTGCCATCAAACCCCCATGTTCCGGGTCTTTCTGCATGTACCGGTACCCACTTCTATTGTTTGTGAGGTATTGTATTTTTGGTCTTGTATTGCATTTGTATTGTCGTTATTTGTTCCTTTTGTTTTACATAATGTGTGCTCAAGTACATGCAGAACCTACCCATGTTCCTACGGCCTGGCTACAAATTGCAGATGGTTTCATATTGGCAATCAACACAGTCAAGCTCTCCAAATCACTATCTGAGGAACTCAGAACAGCGTGTTTTTAAGATTTTATTTTGTTATTGAAGTGATGGGAGTGGCATTATGAGCTTTCACTTGAAAATTCAAGTGAGAAAATGATGTCACAGCATTAAGCAATCTGTAGCTTTGAGAAAACTCACTGGAACATAATTCTTAAATGGCACACTTGAAAACCCAACTTTTCTAAGCTCAATATTTGTGAACCCTAACATAAAAGCTAGGCCGTAGAATAAACGATTTCTAGTTGTAAACAAACGTGTGTATATAATTATTCAAATATAATTTTTTGCGACTTAATCAATGTAAATGTAAAACAAGGTCACATATTTTATGTATAAAAACTCAAAAGTCAAAAAACAAATCTCAAAAGAATACAAAACATAAATACAACTTCATTTATAGAGCGACGCAGTCTTCAAGAGCAAATCAATTGATGGAATAGATTTACGTGCGAATAACATTTTCGTGCATTAAATTTGATCCTTGCACATCCATGCAATTAAGTGACTAGCTGTAGCTAGCTCACGTCCCTCGAATTTGTTTTTCCTGTTGTTGTAAAAACCCCTTTATCATCCAGATATCTTTCCAAAAGTAAATCGAAACATGAATTCCAAGCAATAAGCAAGGTTTCAAATGTAAATCGCACATCTAAATATCATTTTATTGCCTTTCAAACCACCTGCGACACCAGTATTTGACCACGTGCTAAACTCGACTCAACTCTTATAAGTTTCTTACCTTGATTCTTCCCTCGAATCCGTTAGTTGCCGATCAATTTCTGACTCTTCACCACTAGACATTCCTTCATTGTCACTTCCTTCTGTAAATATCCGTTGCAAAACTCGGACTTCTACATGTGTAGATCTCTTCGCGACGGAAGCCATCTTGAATTATGCTTTTAAGGTTTTTGAAAACACGTCATGTATTCAAGTCGCGAGCTGTCCAGCTCAAACTCGCACAGTGATTGGCTTAGAATGCTGTCACGCTTTGTTCAAAATTTGGAGGGAATCGAACATAACGCACAAAATTTTTGCGAGAATTTTCATATTATCGTTCACCAGTGACCGATGTTATGACCTTTAAATTTAAAAGAGTTTAAGCTTTAATTTTTGCTTTTGAATATTTTGGATATCCTGTAAGTTTACATGTAAAGTTGATCTTGAATTGTCTACAGGCAGCACTGTTTGGTCACCGATCTTCAGGAAATTTATTTCATCCACCAACCAGACGAATTTGTCCTTTTCGTCTGCTTTAAGTTTTTGACGAATAATGGCGGAAACGACGCCGAACGTGGAGGCAATGGCTAACTCTTCTTTGGATTCTCGCCGATCAAAAAGCCCGCCGTGTTGTAGGACTGCAGGATGAATCCTAGCAAATTCGGTTGGAAATTTTTCCACTAAACGGGCTCATAAAACCTCAAAAGATCAATCCAGCCCCCGAACATAAACAGGCTAAATTACTCCACGGGAGTTTGTACATAATGTCATATAGTGACAGAGAGTGCAAAAGCGGTGAAACCGCAATGAAACCGCAAATCAAATCCGATGATAGCTATTGAGCTGAACTATGATGTCACTGCATAGCAACCAGACTGTATGAATTTTTGAACTTCCGCTTATCTCTGGCTCGTTATGATCCGAGCTAGCAGCACTGCGCATGTGTCACGTGGAACGAGGGTGCGCCCTCGTTACAGTTGTTTTTGCGCTCCTGTGCCTCGTGATATGAGCCTTACTCCCTCGATCTTATCCAAGCGTTTTCCTAAATAGAAAACGGCAGGCCTCAACAACGCGCTTACCGAGCAAAAAGAGCTCATCGAGGCTTGGGTCGAGCACGACAGTAAGGTGAATCTTCACTATCAGCTCAATGGGCGACGACATCCTATCACACGTCACATCCTATTACACGACTGGGAACGAGGCTGTCGAAGATACACAAGTTACGCCTCGTTAGCTTCTCTTCAATTAAATTAATAAAAGCTTTTTAGCTTCCTCCGCAGGCAACACCGGGCCTTAGGCAAAAGGAGAAAAAAATTGGAGTAGAGGAGATGGGTAGATGAGGCGTGTGATGAGAGCTCCGAAAGAATAAAATCGCCAAACCACCGTCACGCATATGATTTTTAGTTTTCAAACGCGTTGAATTATTAACGAGTTTGACAAACTTCATCTATTTAGCAAGGAACTTTATGAATTTTAACAACTTTAAAATGTTTGGCAACTTCTACCGAGTAACGCTTCTTAGAAGGAAAGTTTCCTTCTAAGAAGCGTTTTCACAATTTACTAGCACAGCCAGTTATATATTACGAGAATTTAGTTTTATCGACTGAGTCGATAAGGTAAATTGACCACCGTAAAAAGATTCAAATAGCTGACGTTTCGAGCGCTAGCCCTTCGTCGGAGCGAATCAAGGAATTGTGGGTAGTGTGTGGTTTTATATAGTAAGCGGTGGAGCTACGCTATTGGTGGAAATTTGGTGACGTGAAAAACAAATGTAGATTAGTTGAATGAAAAGCGTTCGTTGATTCCGTGGGGTTTGAGAGTGCCGATTTGAAAGATGATTTTTTGTTCTAGGTTTTTACGGCTTTCTGTGTTACCCTGGTGTAGGGAAACGCCGCAGATTGTCATGTGTTGTTTAGAATGGTTGGTAAGATTAAAATGGCGTGCGACTGGTTTGGATGCGTCTTTGTCATTTTTTTCAACGTCTCGGAGATGTTCACGAAAACGGTCGCCCAGTCTCCTCCCTGTTTCGCCAATGTATATCTTTTTGCAAAAAGTACATGTAATGCAGTAGATAACATTTACGGAGGTGCATGTAAAACGATCAGTGATTTTAATAGATCGTTTGGGTCCTGTTATTTTGTCCGCGTTGTGAATGAAAGGACAAGTGTTACATCGTGTGCGTGTGCATTTGAAAGTTCCCGGTACATCGTCAGATTTCAGTGCGGTCGTAACTAGAAAGTTGCCTATGTTTTTGTCACGTTTGAATGAAATTAGTGGGGGTTGTGAAAAAATTCTGCCAGTTTCGGGGTCGTTTTGGAGTAATTTGAAATTTTTTAAAATGATGCTTTTGACTGAGTTGTTGTGTGGGTGGAAAGTGAGGGTGAATGGAATTCTCTCGTTCTCTTCCTTCTGTGGCGTTTGTAGTGCTGACTGTCTGTCGATCTGTTGTGCACGTTGTTGGCCCGTATTAACAACAGAGTCAGGGTACCCACGTTTCTTGAAAAACTGGCACATTTCTTCTGATTTGTTGGAAAAATCAGAGTCATCACTACATAGACGTCGAAGTCTGAGAAATTGAGAATACGGAATGGCGTTTTTAACGTGCGATGAATGTGAGGATGAATGTAACAGATAACTGTGGGAATCTGTAGGTTTGTAGTGCACACTTGTGGATAAACTGTTACCGTTGATTGAAATATTAATGTCAAGAAAAGCGACTGAGGTTTCGGAAATTTCCCAGGTATATTTTAGAGCTGGATGAAAAGTATTGACAGAAGTTATGAATTGATTAAGTTCCTCTTTACTGGAAGAGGTAGCGCCAATGCAATCATCGATGTAGCGGCCGTAGAGTTCGGGTTTGGTTCCGTGGTACTGATTAAAAAATTTGTCTTCGATGTGGCCTACAAAAAGGTTAGCGTAGCTTGGTCCCATTTTGGTGCCCATGGCGACTCCATTTACTTGTTTGTAGTAGTTTTGGGAAAATGAAAAACAGTTAAGTGTCAAAACTAATTCGGCTAAGCGGAGCAGTGTTTCTGAGCTTGGGTTTTGAGTGGAGCGCTGGTCGAAAAAATATTTTAGTGCTTGAAGTCCTTCGTCATTGGGGATGACGGTATATAAAGAGGTAATGTCCATAGTGAAAATAAATTTGTTTTCGCTGGCAAAACTGAAATCCCGGAAAATTTCGAGTGCGTGATTGGTGTCCTTAATGTACGAGGGCAGTGATTTGACAATGGGGGCCATGATTTTGTCTAAATAGCTAGAAATTAGTTCGGTAGGACAGCTACAAGCGGAAACAATGGGTCGGCCCGGATTGTTTGGTTTATGAATTTTAGGTTTGAAATAAACGCGTGAGGTTCTAGGAGTAGTGATGATGAGATTGTTGGCGGTAACTGGTAATTGTTGTTTAGTAATGAGGTCTTGGATAGTTTCTTTGACAATTTTTTGGTTGGTAGAAGTGAGATCTTTATCAACTTTGGCATAGAAAGCGGTGTCAGAAAGTTGCCGAAAAGCCTCTTGTCGGTAAAGGTCGGTCCGCCAAACAACTACCGCCCCGCCTTTGTCGGCCGCTTTGATAACAATGTCGCGTCGTTTGCTAAGACTGATCGTTTTACATGCACCTCCGTAAATGTTATCTACTGCATTACATGTACTTTTTGCAAAAAGATATACATTGGCGAAACAGGGAGGAGACTGGGCGACCGTTTTCGTGAACATCTCCGAGACGTTGAAAAAAATGACAAAGACGCATCCAAACCAGTCGCACGCCATTTTAATCTTACCAACCATTCTAAACAACACATGACAATCTGCGGCGTTTCCCTACACCAGGGTAACACAGAAAGCCGTAAAAACCTAGAACAAAAAATCATCTTTCAAATCGGCACTCTCAAACCCCACGGAATCAACGAACGCTTTTCATTCAACTAATCTACATTTATTTTTCACGTCACCAAATTTCCACCAATAGCGTAGCTCCACCAGTTATATATTAGCTGTCTAAAAACATGCATATATAAGTAATTATCTTAAAGCCTCCAGGAAGGGACTCCCATAAGCAATGATTGCGTTGCTCGTCGGAAATTTTCGTAAAACACCCTAAAATGTACTAGAATCTCGTTAGATGGGTGTGACTCAAATTCATTTCATCCCTGTCCGAAATCCGTAGTTTGCGTTACACACACGTAGAGTTACGTGTCTGGTCACGTGCGTAGTTTCAAGTTGATTGACAAGTGAATCATGTGCTTGAGAGAGAATGTTGAGATGTTGTAAAATGGAACGTGAGAGAAAGCACGAGTGTTTCGAAAAGATTGTTTACGTCGAAAGTTGAAGATTGTAGCGAGATTGTGAAGCTATACAGTCCTCTGATAGACGAAAATAAAGATTGTGAAGTCCTTTGATGTGTGGATTTCTATCAATCCCTAAGAGGTGCCAATTCTCATTTTCGGATTAATCTGATCATAAAAGGTATCGGGATAATTCTAACGGTGGTCACTTTAGATTTTAGCACCCTAAGCAGCAACAATAGTCCTTTTTACAGTTGTGTGCTTGGTGACCTTGCCTTTGAGTGGAAGCAAGGCTGGAGGTGACCTTGCTTTGATACAAACCTTTCTGCCTTTCATATGTTAATAATGCTTTTCTCATGCTAACTAGCTAAATTTACATCTGAAAAGCTCCAAGGTCTGTATCAAAGCAAGGTCACGTCCAGCCTCGCTTCCACTCAAAGGCAAGGTCACCAAGCACACAACTGTAAAAAGGACTATTTACCCCTAAAAGGAATGTCGAGCGTAGCACCCCGTCATTTTTAAAGGGGATTCCCCCCCCCCCCCCCCCGGGTTTAAAGCCTCCCCCCTAAATTGTTCTAAGAATACTTGCAATTGCATGAAAAAGGTTTCTTTTTCGTAAATTATCATCATGGTGATAATTCTTCCAAAAATTGAAGGATTCCGACACAAAATTACAAGTAAATATGAAACGGAAAAAAATATAAGTAAGAAGGATTTTGTTAAAAAGAAATGGATACTTACCCCTTTTATTTGAGTTAATATAGTTGGAAATAATTGTTATATATAATGATATAGTTGTAGAATGTATGTATTACCTATATGTTTATCTGTTCACTCTATTGTCTGTATTGTTGTGTAATTTAAATGTCACATTGTATTATTTTGTTTTTTCTTTGTCAATAAAGTCAGAATAAAAAAATCGTGGTGATAATTAACTTATAGAAATGTCGTTGTATGTGATAAAAATATCATTGCATCGCTTTCATTTTTGAAGTAAGAACTGGGGCACTTGGTAGTTTAAGGTGGCCCGCGCCTATTTATTTTGCCGACAGGTCGGATTTTAATTCGCGTTTTATTTCATCAAAGTCTTGTCCGAGGGTCTGAATGGGATTTAGCGTTATTTACCCATAATTTTTAGTGTTTGCTGTTAAGTTGGCCAATATTTTAACGTTTACTGTTTCCAGAGAAAATACTGTTAAGTGTTTGGAGGGTTTTTCGTAAAAAAGACATAGTCATTTAGCATTGTAAATACTTATCTGCTCTGCGGAAATCGCTTATAAAATTACTCAATCGCCATTCCTGAATTTTGAGCCTGTGCTCAAAGACCCGCAGTAGTCTCTTTTTTCTACCCATGCGCAACAGTATTCTGGGAAACCTGGGGACCATCTCGTAAATTCCTCAAGTTGTCAGTATCACAGCTAGAGACTTATTGCTAAGATCAAAGAATCGACAACATTGAGAACAACAGGCCTGTTATATTTTAATTTTGCCGGAAAAATCTGTCAGGCGCATACTTGGCGTAACCTAGACTGCTAGCTGTCCCTTTTCAGTCAATCGAGCGGGCGCGCTAATCACAAAAACAAGCTCGGCGAGACTGGAGCAAGCGAACGAGCCGAGGGGAAACTGAGGGAGAGGCAGTAGGAAAAGGGACTGCAGTCTTTTCTGTAACTTTCGCGTTCTAATTCCCCGCCGCACCAGGGACGGAAAACTCCGATTGGTTCATAGACAATAGAAAGCTGTCAGGGAAGTTTGACGAGTATTAACAATCTTGACACATCTAGTGTGAATCGATATCTCAAGTTTCACATCAGAGTTGAGACGATGACATGTAATAGTGGGAATGAAATTAAAATAGACAATTTGTCTGGTTGCCTCGGCTGTTTAGTTTTAAAAGAAGAACAGACATTAGCGGTGGAAGCGCTTCTCTCGGGGAAAGATGTCATGGCTGTGCTACCAACTGGCTTCGGAAAATCAATAATTTATCAAAGCTCTGTCCTTGTATGATAGTGGCCGACATAAACAAAACAGTCGTTAGACTGTTAAAATTGACAACCGAGAAATTATAAACATCGCAGTTCCACGCGGCTATAACGGGAAGTGAATGGATGCTAAAATCACAGCCTTGATTCAGTAAGGCAAACTTCGAGTTCCTATAAGTTGAATTGCTTTCTTTTTAAGCTTCAACTCTCTCTGCTAAGCTTGCTAAATGGATCTGCAAAATTTATATCCTGCAACGACGAAAACTAAAATAGCTGGGCCCAGCGTGACAAAATAACAGGAAATACATTCCGTGGCAAAAAAAAAAATTTCAGATCCTGTCATTTCAGAGAGAAAAGCTAGAGAATGAGTAAACCTTTCCTACACAAAAACCAACATGCCAATTATGGCAAAAGCAACAAACCAACCACCAGGCAAACAAGGACGCTAAAACAAGTCAAATTCTACAAGAGCAGACACCACGGGAAACCACAACAGACAGACTTGACCTCTTGTCCGTTGCACGCGATATTTTAAAGGTTTAAAATCCTCCATATTTCTGATTTTCAGCGCACATTTCTTGCAAACACGAGCAGATAGACTGGGTGCAGAGTTTTCGGAAAGCTTTAGACTTTCAGTCACGATCTTGTTGAAAGGAGCGCCATCCTTCGAAGTAGTGAAAAAGGTTTTTATATGATATGTAATTTCCCTTATTCTTACGTCAGTCACGTCAGCATTCAATCATTCTCCTGTTAAAACGGCCTAAATTTTCAGATAGCACGCAGCTCTCAAAAACCTCTATTTCCATTGGCCTTGTAAAAGACAGCTGCTATTGTTTTTAGAGATAGGGGCATTGTTTAGGTCATTCATCCATTGTTTGATGAGCCAAAAAAAACAACTCATTCTAAGAGCTGCGTGGATCCCCTTAGTTTTAGCTTCACTTTGAAAATTTCAGGTGGCACCCTATTTTTTTTAACTTTGCAAAAACTTTTTATCTCAACATGCCGAGTACAATTCGATAATAAAAAAATGGGGGTCACTGAGCTCGCTTTTACTTCAACGCTAGATTAAATCTTAAAGGAGCCATGTCACGGCGATTTTGCTGTTTGTTTAAAATGGAGCATTTCCTCATTTATGAAATGCTCTTGGAACACCCAGAAGAAAACATAATATGATTCCTTGAAGGGACAAGAAACCATAATCAACCAACATATGAGAACTTGAAAAAAACTGGCAAGAGTTTTTACGCTTCCTCGTGCGAACAGTGAAGTCAGTGAACAGTGAGTAGAAGGGGAACAACAGGACTGGGAACGAGTATTTGTGTTTTCGCGTGCCTCGCACGAATGCCTCGCGTGACTCGCATATTGTGCATCCCCAATCTTTGGTAGTCTTCGGAAATCTTCGGAAATGATCGAAAACGTTCAAATGACCTTCGGACAATTTTTCGACAATTTTGGAGCCATTTTTGTTTCTATCTGGATGGACTTTTACTATTACAGTGAATTTTTTACTGTTTGTGTTAAAATGCCTAAAATTTAACTGTTTTATGTTACAAAGCCCAAAAATTAAGGCGGGGCTCTACCTGAATTTTAATGAAATTTTAAGAGGTTTTAAGAAGAGATAGGAGAAAGAAAATGATTTTTGGAACACCAACGGACAGTTGATACCCACGTAAGAGCACCCCAGGTTGCTAGTGGACTAACTTGGTGTCCGTCTATTAATTATTAACTACAAATTCTAATTTTAAAACTTCACTAAATCTTCAATATTTCTTATTTCTCTAAATTTTATCAATCCTTTGAGAAAAACTATTTCCTCCCCCAAATACCCAAAAATTTACAAAACATCCCACAACATAGATTCATGTAATGAGCGAAGGGTTTTTGGATCGCTTGAAACGTGAACGAGATATTTTCATTAAAGCCATGTTAAGTGGCGGAAACATGGCATTCAGGTAGACCCCCGCCTTAAGTGTTACATGTTATCAAGAGATTACAATTTACATTGAAGATAATGTTGTCTGTTTGTATCCGATGTTTCGACATTTTTCACGAAAGATACAAGTGACTCTGGCCTTTCGAGTACCAGGTAAGGTTTTCCTTGTATTTTGGTATTTGTCGAAATTCTGTCCGAAGTTTGCCATGGAGTAAATTTGTGACTAAAATTCGCGCATTTGTGCAGTAAAATCTAAGGTGCGGATTCACTTGAAACTTTGTCATGGTAATCTTCAGCACTTGTGCACATACTCACGGTAAAATAATGAAAATTCATCGAGGCAATTTTGATTGAGGTGCATTTTTCTTCAAAATAGAGATTTAAACATTCCAAAAACTCTACTGAAGTATTGCCATATTCGTGAATTTGTTATCATAGTTATATAGTGCAATGAGTTGGGGCTTCAGTGTTCCGAATATCTAGGAAATCGGACAAGACTTTGATGGAATAAAACGCGATTTAAAATCCAACCTGTCGTCAAAGTAAATAGGCACGGGCCACCTTACTTGGCAGTTAACTAGTAATCTCGTACCCAGATCTCACTTGTGTTCGTACTGTACTGAAATGTGAGCCTGACCGTGGGAGATCTGGGTACGAGATTAGTAAACAAGGGAAGGAGGATTAATGCATGAGTCGACGAAAACCCCTCCCCCCCCCCCCCTCCCCCGCCCCCGGGACAAGGTGGGGATTTGGAAAAAACCTTGCTCAAATCTCAAATAATACCCCCACCTCTTGGGATCCTTCATTAACTCAAAACATTACCTAATACCCCACCCCTGGGGGCTGTCAGTTAGGTGGCACTTGGTTGTTAGCCTGAAAAAGAAAAGGCACTGATGGTGAGTATTAAAACGTTAACTTTCTTTGAAAGTTGCCAAGTTTTTTGAACCAGCCAGAGCAAAGCACTATTTTTACAATAGCAATCATCAAAAGTTTATAATACGAATATAAAATAAAAACAGTATACAGATCTTTGCAAACACTACAGATCCACTCCCCCTCTGGGGCCTTCTCCATTCCAATGCACTCCATATGAAACCATATGATGGGGCAGGTAGGGTTGTCACAGGCAATCATGTCCCCACTTTCTCCTTCTCCACACAGGCAATAGACGTCACACTCTTCAAAGAGAAAATTTCACATTTACTTTTACAGTAGAAGCATCCAAAGGAACAACAATTTTCATCTTTATGAACGTCCAAACTTACCATCTAAGAAGTCCAAAGGAGGGGTTGTAGAGGACTGTTGTCTCTTCGACTTGCCTTTGCTCATCTTTGCTTTCTACCTCCTCGCCACTGCCTTCTTTGCCCCTTCTTTCCGCCGTTTCGCTACATCCTCTAAGTGTGCAACCCACTTCTACACGTCATCTTCTCTCAGAAGGACTTCTTTGGCCAACGCTGTGACCTCTTCACTGGACAAATTCATGCTTGCTTTTTTGTATGCTTCGGCAATGACAGTGGATGGTGCTTTAAACTTCATTCCACGTGTACCGTGTATCCTGTAATGTTTTAAATGTTCATCTAGGTGGAGGTAATGTCCAGCACACTTCATGGGGGAACACTGGTCACAGGGCCCTCCCCAGGGACGATCTGGGTCAGCAACAGGAACTGGGAAATAAGACAACTCCGGACCTCCAGGGTACCACTGCAAGGTTTCTTGACTGCTCTCATTTGAATCTGTCTTGCAATTCGGATGAGGGCAATCAGCTTGATTGCACTGTAACGACATGAAAACGTAGGGGTGTGGCAGGTAAGGAACCATGTGCCTGTGGCGCACATCCCAAATCTCCTCGAAGTACTTGTATAGAGTTGGTTCTTGGAGTTTTAGGGCTTGTTTATCTTTCTTTTTCCTTTTAAGGAATATAAGCAACGAACGAACCGAGGTTCGAATTACTTTCGCTCGCTCGCCGCTCGGTTGATCGCCGATCGCGTGATTTGCTTGCCCGCTCGACTATCCAGAGAGAGACTGCTAGCAGTCTAACAAAAGCTACTCATCTTTGACTTCGTTTCTTGACGAAACACACGAGGGATTAAGTTTCATACGGGCAGCCGCTGACTTTGACATTGCAGACTCTGCATAAATCCCCACCTATGCCCCACCCCCTCGGGGCAGCCAAATCCACTAACCGCGTCCAACGCCCCACATTCTCGGGCATGATTTTGTATCAAATCCCCGAATATTCCCATCTAATTCCCACCTTGTCCCGGGGTGTGTGTGTGTGTGGGGGGGGGGGGGGGGGGGGGGGGGGGGGTCGGGCTTTTCGTTGACTCATGCATTAAAAGCTACATTTTGGGAAAAAGGTAAGTAGTCATATTTAATCATTTGGATTTTATTTTCAGATTGCTCATGACAAGAGACAGTATGATCGACTACAGCGGATTCAAAAATATTGCAACGACTCCAAAAACAACAAGGATATCTTGTACCAATTTCCAGATGTAGATGTAGATCAATATCATGTTAACTTTGTCGTCAGCGAGAAATATAAATTCATCTTTTGTGCTGTTCCAAAAACAGGAACTAGGCAGTGGAAAGATACGCTTATAAACATCCTTGCAGTTCGTCCTCTTACACCGAATTCTGATATTACGTTATTTAATCCACGTCTCTTTAACATACTGACTAGATATCCACCCAAAGAAAGAATACGGATGCTCGATTCCTACCAAACATTTTTCGTTGTCCGAGACCCTTTCGAAAGACTACTATCAGCCTACAAGGACAAATTCATTGGTAACACGACCCAATTATACGAGAATGTAGGACGAGATATAGTTCGTAAAGTTCGCAAATCCACGGGAAAGGCAGATAGTTCTGGTGAGCATAAAAGGCCAACTTTTGAAGAATTTACTTCGTACATTGACACGTTGCCTGATCCGTCGAGGTTTTGGGACGGACACTGGCGCCCAGCCCACCAGTTATGCTTCCCTTGCGCTATCAACTACGACTATGTTGGTTACTTTGAAACTGTAAAAGAAGACGCAGATTACATTTTAGAAAAGCTGCATTTGAACAAGATGGTGGAATTTCAAGCATTCAATGGATCCAAGACAAAAGAATTGCTTAGAACGTACTATTCCCAGATCCCACTCGACCGTATTATCAGACTTGCTGAAATCTACCGCACGGACTTTGAAATGTTCGGTTACACGTACCCAGAGTCCATCAAAAAGCTTTTTAAGGACTGGGTTTGAATATTTCGCAGTTAATTAAGAGCGAATTTTTCGCTCTCCATATATATACAAAGGTAATACTTCGCAGTAAATAAACTGCGAAGTTTTCGCTCTGTATATATACAGAGGCAATATTTCGCATTTAATTAACTGCGAAGTTTTCGCTCTGTATATATATACACCTATTTCAAAAAAGGTTGCTTTTGTGATCTATGATGCGTGATGCATGATCCATGTTTCATAGCCTGCGGTGCATCATGGGAGCTGTGCCTTCACCGTTGCAACTTCGTATAAATGCGACAAAAATGCCTGCACCGTATTCTGAAGACCTCCGGTGGAGGGTTATTTGGTTCAGGCATTTTTTGCAGCATTCGGAGGAGGAGACATGTTTCTATCTAAGGGTGTCA